>JAQJVL010004585.1:0-43404 GCA_035578905.1 Stictocephala bisonia
TTTTGTAATAAAATTTACTACAATTTATTACTTTTGTGTTATTTTTACACGGGGTGTAGTTTTTATGGAATTTAACGTCAACGTTTTTAACTAACCGCCATTTTTAAATTTTCTGACGATTTTTTAATCAATTTTTTTCTGTAATAGAATATTGCTAGTGTAGTATTTGTGCCAAATTTCATCACTCTGCCTTTTATGGTTGCTGAAAAAAAATATAATATAAAAAAACACATACGGAAAACGGTGCAAATTAGGACATATGTTTATAAGAACTTTTTGGTTTGTTTTGAGACCATGAAGAACCTCCTAAAGTCTGTCCAAGTATTTCAGTTACACCCTGTACATATGGTACTCCTTTTTTGTAAACATATTTCAACTCTAGTCCCACACCAAGTCAATCACCTTATTGAATCTTACAACATGAATTTAATGTACTTGATTTGTACACATGTACATGGATGTAATGTAAATTCACATTGAATTTACTCCCAAATCCGCAAATCAAATAGTACGTTTGAAAAGAGTATTTACTGCTAGTAATAAATGGACAATGCAATGTGTGTACTTAAATTAATTGAAGTTTTAAACCCAGTTTATCGTAAACTTGCTTTAATTGCACGTTCAGATGTGCAATTCATGTACATACCTTTGGATTGCAGGTGTAGGGTTGACAAAAGAAGGGACGTGTCAAATAGACTTACAAAGTATGTGTTGGAAAGAAGTTGTTTGTTAGTGGGCTTGCCGCAGATGAGGATGTTTCAGTACAGAAATGTAGTATTGTTATGAATGATTTCGAACCTGTTTTTTTACGAGCTAATGTAACGTTTTATCTTTTGACGCCTCACGTTCTAGCGCCATTCTGTAACGTTTTGGTTTTATAATTTATTAAATCTGTAATAATTAAGCAAATTTTCAACCACTTATATCAATTAATTAAATCTGCAACAACAAAGCCTCACGTTGTCGCGTCAATCTGTAACGTTATGCCTTTCATTACATTATTTATTTTTATTTATTTTAATTTAATCCATTGATTAAATTAATTAATGATATTCAATAAATCAGAATTCTTTAATTTATTTCTTTTTTGTTTCAAAGCATTTATTAAAAATTTATGACTTGCTACCTTGATGAGGTTATCGTATCACTTTGATTCAACATTTGATTCTTAAAAACAAAAGTAGCAGAAATTTAATTTATTTTATTTTATAACATGATAACTCTTAATTTTTTGTTCTCAGGGTCTTATGGGTAATTCGGTGAAAACTGTATGATGCAATGAAACAAACTAAGTTCTTTTACAACATTATTCTTTATTACATGTTATTAAAATTTTCATGAATGATTTACTTCTCAATACTTTGAATATAACAAGGATTCAAATAATTAATTTAAAGAGTTTTACAATTTAAATTCTAAAACTTAATTAAAACTTATCTGATACAATGACGTTCTAGTAGATACTTCTATTGAAGGACATTACTTTTGCACCTAATTAGTCACTGTTTATTTAATACACATATATGATAAAAGATGATAATCTATTGAGATATTACTTTTCACTGTTAGTCTATATCTGATTAATCATAACTAATGATCAGTTGAAGTCCTGAGGACCTCAACCCTGGCGAACTGTTCAATGCTAGGAAGCAAGAGTAAAAGTGAGTGAGTCCGCGCTTCACTTTCCTTCGTCCAACCTCATGGTCCTATCCCCCCACTATTCTTCTGGTACCGGATATTATAGTTTGGGTTCAAGACTTCTATCCATTTCCGATTGAGCCAAGAGGCTTCGCCCCGTCTGCTCCCGCTCTCGGTGAGAATATCTCAAACTATTTGCCCTGCTCTGATTGGTCCTTGGCACGAGTTGACGTCTACGTTGTTTAGTACATTGAAATTGCTAGAGACCTGGTGTTCTTCTGGTGGAACTTTCCATTCGACTTGTTCACTCCTGTCCCTGAAGCATTCCTACATGTTTACGATTGCAATTCTTGGAATTTGTCCCACCCATCCTGTGTTGAACAAAGGATTTGTTTACAGTGATTTATTGCTGGAGCCTCTCGTCTGTCCCACAGTTATTTTCCACACGACAATTCTCTAATATGATTTAAAACTTCTTTTTATTTTGATTAAATATATTTCTTTCCTTCTATATAATAATTTATTATTTATCTAAATTAATTAATTTGCCTATCAATTTGGTGGACCTGTTACAGTACCCCCCGATTTTTTGCGATGTGTGAGTAACGCGAGTCAAAAAATCTTGATTTTAAACACGATTCGCCAAATTGTCGTTTGTTTCTCAGATAAGTTTTAGTTTTACATCACTTATTACATCTAGTAAATTAAGTCTATTAACTATTCTATAATTCAATATCAGATCACATATTCTATAGCAATACATTATTATCTCCTTATTAACATTTAAGAATCCATATTTATCAAAATAAGTCCATTAAATCATTAACACAAATCAATTAATTACAATTCAATACATCATAAAACTATCAACTACAAATTAGTCATTCATGATTAAAAATTTCAAAAAATTTATCACATCCTACACAGTTATCAATAAAAATCAATAATTCAAAAGTTACATTCATCAAACAATAATCCAATAAATTAAAATTGTTAACTAACAATTCTATAATTTATAAGTCAAAAGTTCAACAATTTATTTCATTGTACATAATTGTTCATAAAAAGTTAATATATTTTTAATCATTACAAGTTGTTAATAAAAAAAAATCATCAGTTTTGGATCAAAAATTGTTACACAAAATTATACATTACATACTGAAATTCATACATCAACAATTAATACATTTTTAAGTTCTATCCAAGTATTTATCAAAATTAACTAATCATTAAATTATGATTTCCTCTTAGTTAGTAAATGATTAGTTTCCACTGGCAAATTATTTCATTTACCAGTACAAATTCAAAAATTATAAATCTAAGATCAATACATCATCAGAAATTATACAAGTTCTTATTTAAAATCAATGACTCATTCCATAATATGAAATCACCCATCAAAATACACAAGTCATATATCAAAATCAACAAAATATAAGTCATCAGTTACTAGGTTACATTTCAAAATTAATCAATCATTCACTTACTTACAGTTATCATATCTTAACATCATCATTAAAATCATATGACTATTCATCACCATAACATGTTATATAGTTCATCAATTTATAAATGAATCATCATTTATTTATTTTAAGTATTTCATCAATATCCTATATTAATTTGTCAATCACTTTTCAATATCCTGTCATATATTTCAAATATATTCTCAACTCTTTTAACCATTTTTAAATTCTTAACTTCGACATCAATCCTTTAATCCGTCTTTAAGTGCCAATATCTATTATCAAACCATTAAACCATCTTTTAGATACTTAATCCCATTATCACCCCTTTAAACCCTTCTTTTAATTCTGTAACCTGTTATCAATCCATTTCCCATTTTTAAGTTCCTTTATCTTTTTTCATTCCATTAACCCTTCTTTCATTGCTAAAATCCTGTTTCATTTCATTATCCGTTTTTTAAATTCCGTAACCTATTTCACCCCTTTGTCCGTCTTTAAATACAAGTATCCGTTATCACTCCTTAAACCCTTCTTTTAATACAGTAACCTAATTTCAATCCATTGCCCTTTTTTAATTTCTGTATCCTATCTCATCCCATTAAACCTTCTTTAAATACAGGTATCCGTTATCAGTCCTAAATCCATCTTTAAGTTCCTATATCTTTTTTCAATCTTTTATCTTTCTTTAATTTCTTGAATAAATTCTTAATCACTACACAGTCCACAACATTCTCAAATAAATCATTACCTCTAAAACAAATCTTTACATTATCAAGTCAGCCATTAATCACAAACAATTTTCCAAACATTTTCAATCATCAACATGTCATTAATCCCTAGTTAAATCTTAGCATTTATCATTAATCAATAAACTAAAGATCCCTTAAAACTTTTTTACATATTATTTATCATTTAACAAATGATTAATTCTTAAAGTTGTACATCATTAATTACCAACTTATTTACATAATAAGTCATCAGATTATACTTATTATTTATTTGGAATGAAATTCATCAGTCCTTAATCAAAGTTATCAAACAAAACGATACCTTTATCAGAAATACATAGTACACATATCATCAAATTATATACAAGTATTGATTAACAACAATAAGTTATCAACTCCTATTTTAATACAAGAATAGTTTGTATTATACATTGTTTACTAATCAACAGATGCATTACATAGTTCTTTGTCATTGATGCAAGTTATTATTATTATTTGTTACTTTATAATTTATTATAAAAATTATTGTAATTCTTTTTAGTAATAAAATTATTATTTGAATTAATATTTATATCTCACATATTATTGAATAATATAAAAAAATTTATCAATAAACACCATTGTCATTTTTTCATTATTAAAAATTCATCATTTATAAATTATTTATACTTTGGTTTTGTTATTTATTTATTGCTATTATTTATTCCATACATATTTGCATAATATTTTATTTTTTTTATTTATTAGTTTGAAACATATTGCCAAATTGTTGCTACGCCAGTGGGGTCCGATGTCACTGCACGTACTTTGGTCTGGTGATGGGGTTGTAGCTGCGCCAGTGGGGCCTGATGTCACTGCACGCGCTTCTGGAGTTGTTGATTCACAGCGCCTTGGTGTTCATGTGTGTACCGTTTTAGAATATTGAGGAAGTCGATGTTACGCCAGTGGGGTCCGATGTCACTGCACGTACTTTGGAAAGAATTAGCTGTTAAACTAGAATCACTTATGGTTCGATCAATTCCACTCATGGTTAGTCCATAGTATCCTGGATCACAAGTATGGATTAGGGTTCTTGAAGATTGAAGAAACTGCTGCTACGTCAGTGGGGTCTGATGTCACTGCACGTACCTTGGAATAGTGATGGAGTTGTGGTTACGCCAGTGGAGTTAATTATGGTCCGATGGGCGTCTATCATAAGTGTTGCTGTGTCAGTAGTTTGATTAAAGTTCGACTTGCTCCGAGCATGGTTGTTCCATGACATCCTGTTGTATCAAAGGAGTTGTAGTTGCTACGCCAGTGGGGCCTGATGTCACTGCACGTGCCTCTGGATTGATGATGGAGTTGTGGCTACGCCAGTGGAGTTAATTATTGTTCGATGGGCGTCTATCATAATTGTTGCTGAATCAGTAGTTTGATTAAAGTTCGACTTGCTCCGAAAGTTTTGATGCCAGGAATTTGTGCAGAGGGTTGATCCACACGACTTGCTGGTGGGAAGGTCCGAGCAGCCCGTTGAACCATCTTGAGGCTACTGATCTTTGTGCACCACTTTTGTCCATTTATGAATGGAAAACCTGGCTCCTCCTTGTCCATCAACGTTGATTGGCATTTATGATTATTTTAGTATTCAAGTTGTATATTATTATGTGTTAACCTTAATTTATTTTTGTTGTTTTATTAATGGTGTTATTATTGCATGTTTTAAATTAATATATTTATAGTTAATTACAATCATCATATTCAAAAAGTTTTACAATAATTATTTCTTGTTATTTATCATTGATATTAGTATAACTGATTATTACTTCAATTATAGTTTAATTATTTTAATTGGTAATTTCTGTTATTTTTGCATCAATGACATTATAAAAGTTTACTAAGAAAAATCACAATTACATATATACAATGTTTCCTCTACCATCTTCATTAATGTTATATTCTAAATTACTAATCTAATGGTGTCTGCAACATGACTTTGTAAATGGGGACTTGCCATGCTGCAGCACACTTTAAGCTGTTGTCTTTAGACTCTGTTGTCAAGGCTGACCAACACCTTAAACTGATATATTGTGCCATTGTGTGGTTAACAGAGTACTTGGCGTTAAAGAATTTAGAATTTTGAGGTGGCAAGGTTTAATTAGAATCGAATCGTATCACTATTAACCACTGGCTGCTTACCTTCTATAAATTCTTTAAATGATTATGAATCATTCAAGTTTGTCAGATTACATACAATAGTATGTTCAAAGTATATCATTGAGTCATATTACATTATCATAGATACATTATGGTAATATAACCTTATAATAAATCACATCTCCTTATCTTTGTTCATACATAGACATTATTTCATCTTGGTTTCATAAGACTACATGCCTCGTGTATCTTTAAAAATCATGTTCAATATTTACATACAAGAGTTACAAAAACAAAGTCTTGTATTAGACATTATTCACTTTGTCATGATGTTACATATCCTTGTTTCATATCATCCTATTATTTGAATAAACATTGACAGGTTATAAAGACATTGTTTTAACTTTAACAAGTCACTACACAACATATTACAAGATGTTTCACCTATTTATTTTAAGTGAACTTAATCATCATCATTCTTTGAATCATTTTTCATATGAACATACAGGGTTTATGACAATAATATATTTTAGAACATTTTCATACATTTTCATCTAATATATATGTCAAATACTAGCAGTGTTATATTTAAAATATGGACATAATCAAGTTTCTTTTACTTTAAGAATACAATTTTATACAAAACACTTCTATATGTCCAATATCTCTACATTTCATATGTTATCATTAATATCATATTATTTTAGTCATTCATTATTTTTTATTTTGCTGTTCCTAATTTTCTTTCATTTAAATAGTAATTTATATTTTAAATTGTTTTAGAGTTGAATATTTATTAAAAGCTGTTTAATTATTCTTTTTGTGTATATTTTTTAAGTTGTGTTACATTATATGTTCCTATTATATCTCCTGTATCTATTTCATTGACTACATAAGCATTTTCCATTTTAATGGCTGTCACTTTATAGGGTCCCTTGTATAACAGAAAGAACTTTTTCATCTTTTTCTCTAACAAATCTGAGTGAAAATGTGTTTTTACTAATACAAGATCATTTACTTTATATGTTATTGGTTTTATCTTATTATCATGTCTTTGTTTCCTTTTGAGTGCCTTATTTTTTATTTTGTTTCTTACTAGAACAGTTTTATGTGCATGATCAAATTTGTGATTTCCTGGAAACTGGATTATCTTATTTATTATATTATCATACTTTTTTCCAAACATTATTTCAAATGGTATTTCTTCTGTTATATCATGAACAGAATGATTTAAACAGTGTTCTATAAAGTCAATTAGATTTGCCCAAGCTGTATGTTTTTCATTACAGTATATACGTAGTATTTTTCCTATTTCCCTATTTACTCGTTCAGTAGGGTTAGACTGTGGATGATATACAGAGCTGTGTATGGTTTTAATGTTTTTGTTGTGTAGAGTATTGTACCAGAGTGTGCTTGTAAATTGTGTACCGTGGTCACTGAGAATTGATTCTATATTACCTACTAATGGTATATATTCATTAATGACTTTATTTAATAGTGTCCTCGTGTTGGCCTTCTTTATTGGATATAGTTTAACAAATTTTGAGAATACATCTACTATGACAAAAATATATTTTACCCCCCCTCTACTGGTTGGTAACTCTCCTACTAAATCTACTGAAATTAATTCCTTGATTCTATTTGGTATTATTGGCTTTAAACTACCTATTTGTTTTTTATTAGATGGTTTTGCCTTTTGACATATGTCACAGCTTTGTAATTGCTTTTTTATTGTTTTCTCCATTTTTGGAAAAATGCAATATTCTTTTAGTATAGTAAAAATTTTATGGCCTCCTAAATGTCCATATTTAAGATGAGTTTTCTCCATTAAATTTTTTAATAATGTTTCTGGTATACATGCTCTATACTCACCCCCCGTTAGTAAACCTCTCTGAAAAAGTATGTTATTATGAATTAAATAATTATTTTTTATTTTTATTTCCTGGCTGTCTTCAAGTTTCTTTAAAATCCTACCATAAAATGTATCTTCTTGTTGGTGTTTCTCTAAATTTTTAAATATGTTTTTAAATACTCTATCTGGTACATCTACATTTAATTTATTTGTTAAAACTTTTAAGTTATATTTATCTTTATTCTCTTGATAATCATTGTTGTCTGTTCTAGAAAGTATGTCAGCTGGTATGTTTTCTTTTCCTTTAACATATTGAATAGTCAAATTATATTCTTGTAACACTAGACTCCATCTTAGTAAGCGACCATGAGTTAATTTACAGCTCTTTAGAAATGACAAAGCTCTATGATCAGATCTAATTATTATTTCAAAGTGGCCTATCAAGTAACTCCTAAACTTTTTACATGCAAACACTATTGCTAACAATTCCTTTTCTGTTACACTGTAAGATTTCTCTATCTCAAGCAAGGACCTACTTCCAAAATAAATTACCTCTTCGTCACCATTGTCATTTAATTGATACAAGACAGCTGCTACACAAATGTCAGATGCATCTGTGTTTATGTAAAAAGGTTTCTCCCAATTAGGATGATGTAAAAGTACTGACTTTAAAAATGCATTTTTTATTTCATTGAAAGTCTCATTTTCTTTAGGACCCCATTTCCAAGCTTTTTTAGAACTAAGGATATGACTAAATTTACTAGTTAGATTAGCATAACCCTTTTGAAATTGTCTATAATAGTTACATAACCCCAAAAAACTTTGTAATTCTTTCAATCCCCTTGGAGTTCTAAAATTTCTTATTTTCTCCATTTTTTCTTCATCCATTTTTATTCCCTCTTCACTTAAAATAAATCCCAAAAATTTAACTTCCTTTTTTAGGAATTCTGATTTTTTAAGTTTAATTGTAACACCTCCTTCTCTTAACTTTGTTAGTACTCTGTCTATGTGTTCTATATGTTGTTCAAATGAGTCATTACTTGTTATTAATAAGTCATCCACATATTGGGTTAAAAATTCAGAAAATTCATTACCTAAAATTTTTTGTAATGCCTTGGTAAAGAGTGCAGTACTTACCTTAAGTCCAAATGGAACTCTTTTAAACTGATAATTCTTTCCTCCAAAAGTGAAAGCAACATATTTTCTTGATTCTTGGTCAAGTTTCACTTGCCAGAATCCTTGTGATAAATCTAATACTGTAAAATACTTTGCTCCTATAAATTTTTGAAATATCTCTTCAGTTAGTTCGGTACTTTGTCTGTCTGCTATTAAGTATTGATTTAGTTTTCGGCTATCTAAACAAGCTCTTATTGTTAAATCTTTTTTTATAACACATACTAAGGGATTTGAATAAGGACTGCTTGATGGCTCTATTACATTTAAATTTAGCATTCTTTCTAGTTCTGCTTCAACTGCTTTTCTTTTACTAAAAGGTACCGGATATGGTTTTCCTATAAACGGTACTTCACATTTAACATTAAGTTTAGCTACATAGTTTTTAATACAACCAGGATTATCTGAGAATACTACTTTATTTTTTATTAAAACATTTTTTAACATTTCAACCTGTTCTTTATTTTGAAATTTAGTTTCACTACTTATTTCTTGTATTTTTGTATTTATTTGTTTTTCAAAGTTGTTTTCATTATTTATTATATCTGACGTTAATATTTCTTTTACCTCACTTTGATTATTTATGTTTATTTTATTTGTTATTATATTCCTATTTGTTGTCATGTTATTGTGTATCTGTTCATTATTTGTTGACTTAAATATTTTATCAAGCTGGTCATTATTTATAATACTTATTAATTCATTGGTTATGTTATTTAATTCTCTTTCACTTTCATAACAAGTAATATGTCCTACTTGTATTATTCTTAGTCCATTTACCATGTTTAATTTGTTTCTTGGTACAAATGGTACTACTAGTCTCTTGTCATCTATTTTAAGTTCTAAGCACTTTCTTTCAAAATCTATTTTGGCCAACTTTTCAATGAAACAGTCACATCCTAAAATAATTCCTGCTTGAATCTCTTTCACTACTAGGCATGTTATTGGAACTATTTGACTATTTATCTCAAAGTCTATTTGTACTTGATAATTTATTTTCTTTGACCTAACTCCAGTTACTCCTATTATTTGTAAATTGCTAACTGGTAATTGAGGTATTTGATAGTCTACATTATTTTTTATATCTTCATAAATGTCCTGACTAATTATTGTCCCTTCTGATCCTGAGTCTACTATGCATCTGTATTCTTTCTGGCCTATTTTTACATTTATTTCAGGAAGAAAGTGAGTTAACCCTTTAATAGGCATTTCATGAAAGTTATTTTCATTGGTTAGTTCACTATTTAAATCCCCATGTAAAAATATTTCATTAGTATTTACTTGGATTTTATTTTCTTGCTCTGATTTTATTTGTTTCACAAAGTCATTTATTATTTCCTTCATAATGCAAAATCCCTTTTTATTTAAATGAACAAGGTCAGGTTTTTTACGGCCCCTTGAGAAAATCTCTTTTTCAAACAAGTCTAGGTTGCATCTATTTTTAAATTCTGTGTCCATGAAAACATTAGATATGTTTATTACCCTAATGTTTTTATCATTATTCAAAGAGGTTATAAAATCATTAAACACATTTAGATTATGAAAATGGAAAGCATCACTTTTGGCAAGTCTTGGTATTGGTGGTAAAGTTAACAGAATTAATTCTTTTTTCCAACAAACTAACTCTTCTATCATGCTTTTATATTCATTAATGATATACTTGGTTGGGATTTCTTGTAAAAAGTCATTAGTCCCTATCATAATGAGAAGTTTTTCATTTAGGTTATCCTTGTTTAAATTAAACTCATTTTTTAATTCAGGAATATTTTGGCCACTTACACACAGTCCTACTCTTCTTTTGTTTAATACAAATACTGGAGTTTTATTTAATATATTTTGAGCGAACCTACTTAATTGACTATCACCTGCTAGCTCATAATTTAAATGTATTGGTTTCTCCATTATTTGTTCTAGGTTACATTGATACTGTTTACTTTCTCTGGACCTACCTGTGTTTGCGCCTTGCTGTAGTTGTCATTCATTTCTGACATCTTCTCTGCTATGATGATAATTACTGCTTTGTCCTCTATTTGAGCCTCTGTAATTCCCTCTAAAATTACCTCTGTAACCCCCTCTTCTATTACTATCATTGTCTCTACGTCTAGGAACCTCTTGGTTTTCTCTAACCTCACTATGGCTATTATTGACTACTACTTGTTTATTGTTGTTTTCATATAATCTATTTTGTGGTCTTTTATTGGAATCAAACTGACTTTTACCTACATGGTTTAGTTGTTTCAAATAGGTCTCTAGGTCATCTCCGTTTTGTATGTTACTAGCTGTCGCTACTGATGCACTAATCCCTATTGGTAGGTGTCGTGATATGAAACTAAGAAAAGTGGTCATGCTCAGCTTATGATCTAGAAAACATGATATGTTGTAGTATTCCATAATGTAATTTACCATGTCATCCCTGTTAGCATCATAAGTACCACCCCCCATTAATTTGTTTTCAAACTCTTTCTGTTTGTCTATTCCCCAATATTTATTTCTAAATTCGCTTTCGAATTCAAGAAAGTTGTTCCACTTGTCAAGTCTATTTCTAATCCATATACTAGCCTCCCCTTTCAAGTGTTTCATGAGAAATAGAATTTGACAATCCCATTGATCCTCTGATAGATCTACAAACTTCCTAGCAAATTTAATAAATGTCATTGGGTGACATTTGTTTGAGTCTGGATAGAAATCTACTAAGTACAATTCCGCACTAGTGCTAGAGATTGTTTTGTTATTTGTAGTGTTGTGTGTAGTCTTATTTTTATTATCATCAATAGTAATTTTATTTAGTGATAAGTCTATCTCACCTATGTGTGTATTATTACTACTGTTTCTTACAACAGATCTGTCTCTATTTATTTGAGTTTTCTTAGTTTGGTCACAAATCATTTTTATTTCTTTATCTACATGTTCTTTTAATTCATTTATTTTACCCTCTAGATTAGTGTTATTTAGGGTGATAGCTCTTTCTATTTTATCGTCTATGATAGTGTTTAGATAACCTATCTGTTCTTCTATTTTGTCATTTACTTTGATCATTTGATTGTCTACTTCAACAATCACATTAGTTAGTTTGATATTTAGCTCAATATACTTGTCTAACAATGTTTTATTTATTTCACTCAATTTATTCTCTACCTCATTTATTTTTACTATCTGTTCTTTGTCCCTATCGTTCATTTCGTCCCTGATTTTATTTTCTTGAACTTTAATTTCTTCAGTGCAATTTGTTTTAATTTGTTCTAGCTGTCTATCTACTTTATTTTCAAGTTGATTTATATTTCTCCTAAACTCATTATTTATTTCATTAAGTTTAGTTTCTAGGTTTGTATTTATGTTATTAAGTTTTGTCTCTAAGTTATCATATTTAGTGTTCATACTTTCATTTATTTTAGTCATGTTAGTTTTCATTTCTTTAAATTTGGTGTCCATACTTATATTTATTTTTGCTAACATGTCCATTATATTGGACAGTGTGTCTTCCCTATTTAAATCTGGCCTAACTTCATCAGATTTATCTTTATTTTTATTTATGTTAATCTCCCTGATAACGCTCAGAGAGGTGTCAGAGTTATCGGAATCAATGTCCGTATTCTCCACCATGTCTATGTTTGACATGATTATTTTATTTTTTAGAATTTAATAATTGAGAAAAAAAAATATGTCCTATGAATCTTTTATTCTTTTAAATTAAATTTTTATGAAATTAAAATATGTTTTCCTAGGCTTCTTTTATCTTATTTTTAAATATTTTCAGCTATATTTAATTCACTACTAAGATATACAGCCTATCACAATTTTTTTTTTTTTTTTTTTATATAATCAACTTGACATAAAATTTCACATAAGCTGTGATTTTTTAATAAATTATTAACCAATTATTTTCATGTATTTTTTAAATAATATCAAAACCTAAAATTTGCATCATACAGCTTCACGTTGTTGGGGGCCATTCTGTAACGTTTTATCTTTTGACGCCTCACGTTCTAGCGCCATTCTGTAACGTTTTGGTTTTATAATTTATTAAATCTGTAATAATTAAGCAAATTTTCAACCACTTATATCAATTAATTAAATCTGCAACAACAAAGCCTCACGTTGTCGCGTCAATCTGTAACGTTATGCCTTTCATTACATTATTTATTTTTATTTATTTTAATTTAATCCATTGATTAAATTAATTAATGATATTCAATAAATCAGAATTCTTTAATTTATTTCTTTTTTGTTTCAAAGCATTTATTAAAAATTTATGACTTGCTACCTTGATGAGGTTATCGTATCACTTTGATTCAACATTTGATTCTTAAAAACAAAAGTAGCAGAAATTTAATTTATTTTATTTTATAACATGATAACTCTTAATTTTTTGTTCTCAGGGTCTTATGGGTAATTCGGTGAAAACTGTATGATGCAATGAAACAAACTAAGTTCTTTTACAACATTATTCTTTATTACATGTTATTAAAATTTTCATGAATGATTTACTTCTCAATACTTTGAATATAACAAGGATTCAAATAATTAATTTAAAGAGTTTTACAATTTAAATTCTAAAACTTAATTAAAACTTATCTGATACAATGACGTTCTAGTAGATACTTCTATTGAAGGACATTACTTTTGCACCTAATTAGTCACTGTTTATTTAATACACATATATGATAAAAGATGATAATCTATTGAGATATTACTTTTCACTGTTAGTCTATATCTGATTAATCATAACTAATGATCAGTTGAAGTCCTGAGGACCTCAACCCTGGCGAACTGTTCAATGCTAGGAAGCAAGAGTAAAAGTGAGTGAGTCCGCGCTTCACTTTCCTTCGTCCAACCTCATGGTCCTATCCCCCCACTATTCTTCTGGTACCGGATATTATAGTTTGGGTTCAAGACTTCTATCCATTTCCGATTGAGCCAAGAGGCTTCGCCCCGTCTGCTCCCGCTCTCGGTGAGAATATCTCAAACTATTTGCCCTGCTCTGATTGGTCCTTGGCACGAGTTGACGTCTACGTTGTTTAGTACATTGAAATTGCTAGAGACCTGGTGTTCTTCTGGTGGAACTTTCCATTCGACTTGTTCACTCCTGTCCCTGAAGCATTCCTACATGTTTACGATTGCAATTCTTGGAATTTGTCCCACCCATCCTGTGTTGAACAAAGGATTTGTTTACAGTGATTTATTGCTGGAGCCTCTCGTCTGTCCCACAGTTATTTTCCACACGACAATTCTCTAATATGATTTAAAACTTCTTTTTATTTTGATTAAATATATTTCTTTCCTTCTATATAATAATTTATTATTTATCTAAATTAATTAATTTGCCTATCAATTTGGTGGACCTGTTACACTAACCTAACCTAACCTATAATTTGAAGGACGAGCAATGCTTTCTGCAGACCACATATCACTGTAGGTGCTGTAATGTTGGACGAACTGCCTTTAAAAGTAATGATTGTGCACTTACTTTAATAAATTGTAAGTAGACGATGCAAACGTAAAAATAAGTGTTTTTTGTTGCAAGAACGTAATAAAACAGACATAGGAAGTGTAGTAATTTGATCAACCGTCTCAACTCGTCTTCAGTGTGACGCACCGAGAACAGGTGGTGACGAACGAGTTTCCGACATCTGAAATTGTTTGTTTAGTTATTGCAACATTAAATTCATGTGGGATAATAGTTTGAATGGAAGACGATCTACAGTTACCAACAGTATTTTCATGTGGAATAATAGTTTGAATGGAAGACGATCTACAGTTACCAACAGTATTTTCAATTTGATCATCAATAACTTATAGCCTAAGCATAAGATAATGAAAACCTGTTTAAACATTTTCCCATATGATTTTAATATGAATATAACTCAACTCGTATTCCTTTGTTTTATATTGAGGGATCTATTTCTTTAATTTGATTTGAGATACAATTCAACTACTGCACAAGGAAAATTATATATTTTAAGAAGTTTAGGTTTGTCGATAGATTTCTGGACGATAACCACTTTAAGGCATGTACTAAGAACTGTTTTATGCTGACTAGTAAAAAATATAGGTAAATTACGAATGCATCGATTCGTTAAATTGACGTATTCACTTCAACATACTTTCGTGAATACAATTGTGTCTATTAGTAATCATACACTCTCATATTATTGCACGACAACAGGTACAATACATACAGTAGACCTGTTATTCACTGCGAGGACTCAACAGGAATTTATTATCCACCTCTATTGAATATCACGGAGGGAAGGGGTTTCGGGATGATGTGTGGCCGATTTGTACAGAGGATGCGGCCACGGTGGGTCCTGGGGGGTACATAAATCTGAAAAGGACACACATTTTGAATACAGAGTGGAAGGGGCGGGAGGCAGGTGGTCCGCTGTCAAAGCCCAGTGAAGGGCTAAACTGTCCCAAGGGGCCGACTTGCTCAACAGTAATGGACGCCAATTAATGCATGAAATGATTACATTATAAATTCACTGGTCGAAATGCAATTATTTATTACACTATGAATTAGTAAAATTTGCAAATCACAAGTATAGTCGAAAGTTCTAAAAGTTTCTTTGGAATGTCCCCCAAATGTTTAAAAAGGTAGTCGTCAAACAAAATATTAAGTGCTGATATAAACAAGTTACTCGACTACTCATATCTAACGTTACCTAACTTAACGACCTAACCAAACCCACATGCCAGACGGCGCACTGTACATTACTATGTTTTGTTCTACTCACAGTTGTTTAAAATAGACCACTGTTCTAATTACACGTACATTTAATATGCTCCTAATCGAAGTGAAATTTTAATTTGACGACCTGTCCTTTTTTCGTTTGCCAATTGGCGACTTTTTGTCAGCTCGGGTCACTATGTAAAAGTTGCAATTTTATAAATGGAGCCAATCATCGTGAGATGTGGTGATTGGTTTGATGAATGGTTGGCGGGAATTACGGCCTCGTCACTGTATTGGGGGGCGATCGTGTTGTCGCCAGGGCTACCAACTTCAATACGTGAAAATACCGACAACCTCATGATATGTATAATAAACTAATAGTACGGTTTTACTGTGACACGAAGAAAAGATGTTTCCGCAAGGAGTGTTATAACTGTGTGGAAATTAAATATTTATTTATTGTCGTTAGAAATATAGTGGTGTTTGTGGGCTTTTTGAAAAAAAAAAACCGTTTAGTAACAAAAAGGAATAAACGGCAAGTAAATAATTACTGTTATAATAATTTAACAGTAAATAAATTATAATGTTATAATAACATAATAATGTTGAAATTAGTACAACCATGTGAATCACAATAAGTTCATCAAGGAAGACTTAAAAACATATAGTCAAAAATAGTTTTATGCCGTCTAGCACAAAATACACACATTGACAAAGTCATAATAATCAGTTGTAAAACAATTACCATGTTAAATACAAATCAATTATTGAGCCTTGTTATTACTCATTTGATATAAAACAATTAGATATTGCTAAAGGATGTTTTGGACTATATTTATGCCAAAATTGATTAAATTGCTTAGTTTGCCTACAAAAATATACTATAAAATGTACATTATAACTGTAATAATGAAAATAATAAAAATGCTGTTCGTAGTCTAAATTATAATATGTAGTATATACTACACTTAACTGAGTCTCTAAATGTTTATTTTAATTAACTATCAAGTAACGAAAATTTACTAAACAGTACCAACTTGCAGATACAACTCAAAGTAAGTAAACATTTGAAAATGAGCTCTTGTACTAAAGCTGATCAATACAACGTTCTGACTCAGAGACTGCTTTACATATTCGGTCGTTCCGAACTGTAGAACCCTAGTCTTTATAACCCGACCCTCAATATATTGAAATCCTTGATAAGTTGATTTTTCAACCCTCCTGAACTTCTCATAACACTCAACTTTTATTTCACCTCTACAACTCGAAAGTTGTATTCAAACACATTGATAAATTTTCTTTGTATAACACAGTAAATGGACTCTATATATAGCTTGAAATTGTCTTGTAGTGAGCAGAGTCTTCTGTACCATATATCACGTGCTGGCGGATAAACTAACTGCACCACTACACATCGAGGTGTCTATCAACCCGCTTGTAACTCTTGTCTATTTTACATGCCTCGACTACTAGCTGTAGCCCCCAATGAGTCACTAGCGACTTGTTAACTTACCGACCGCTTGCAGGAGATCACACTGATACTGTGTAAATAACTCCTATCAAGTAATAACCGCTTCTTATCACCTTAATCTATCCCTTGCAATATGAATAGGTGGTTGCAATTGCTGAAATGTCAATGAAAACGTAGTTTCACAGCACATAATAGTGTATCGAAGAAAGAAATATCCACTTGATAGACTACCGACCAAATCGTACATTTCTTAGAAGTTTTTGATGTATGAACTGTAGTGGAAGGCAAGACACATGGATTATTTTCAGACAAAAAATAATAGTCACTGCCATGATACCGTTTAAGTAACGGATAGAAGCAAAAGAAACATTGTTGATTCTCCAGAAAGTTTGAGGCAGGATAGTATGGAAACAATATGGAACATTTTCCATCAACATTTTTTAAGTTTAGAAGGACGGTGTGACTACGGACGACGTCTACGAACCGAAACTAGTAAGGTACAAGATAGCAGATTCATGGGAGTTGATCAGTTCTTTACATTTCTTTAGTCGACTCTTCAAACTCAATGAGGACATTCTTCACGATAATCCTTCCATAAACTTACTAATAACCCCCCGAAGAAGCACCAATTACGTTCTTACAAGAAATCCATTGTTAAACCCAAACTGTTTCCCTATCTCTTTTCGCTTCTTATAGTCTAACATTCATTGTCTAAATACTCAAGCGCTTTTACAGACTTTGATGTCGATAAATGAAAAATTGACTAGTACAAGTGACTTCCTACCGCTTCGTGTACAACTCCGCTTAAGCTCGTTAAAGCCAGAACAAATGCGTTTATAGAGGTAGCCTTTTAGCTTCTATCAGTTAAATTTATTACTATGTCTGTTATGCCTTCTAATATAATTTATCTTGGGAAAAATCAAGTTTACTTTGTTAATATATTGATAAAGTTGACGTTAACGAACATTTGCTTTGTTTCAAAGTAAAAAAAAAACGTACAATACTAAAGTTTTACGATGAAGTGGTTTTTGAGGTACAAGGGTAGGTCCTAACGAAGGTGTACGTAATTGGCTCGGCTTTAGGGGCTGCGGTTTCCCGATGTCACATGCAATCCACAAACAGTCCCGTGCGAACTAACTCAAATATCTCACCCTCACTGATAATAGAGAAATATTGTTTGTCTATTTTGTACTTTTACTATGAAAAACATCTTTGCTCGGAGTTATAGTAATTTAATCATTTTTCGTATTTAAATATAACATTGAATTACGTTGATAAAATGTTATTTTTGCTCAGCACCATCGTACTGTGGATTGTACATTTCTCATCCATCCTGATAAACCTGTGTTCAAATTTATTTTTTGGTGTTTTGATTTGTTATTTTAATGTTGGCTGAATTGTGCCCGCAGGAAACCATGCTATGAACGCTACGATATTTACAACGGTAAAATAACTATGAGATCGTATATAGAGGTTAATGATGTCCTTGCTTAAAACTATGTTATTTCCTGTGATTTGTGGTCATGTCTACATTAGCGTTTTTGGATTGAGCCCAGTTGAATGGTGAAGTCCGAAATTGTTATATGAATTACCTATGGATTAGTGCTATGGGGACGATGTTCAAACACTAACTTTGACAGAATATTTAGAATTCAAAAAATGGCAGTTAGAATCATCTTAAAATTGAATTTCAGAGGGTCGTGCAGGCCAAAATTCAAAGAGTTAAATCTGTTGACATTACCTTGCCTCTACATTCTTGAGACTGCTACATATGGTAGGTACAAGACTACTATCACAAGAGGCAGAGATATACATACATACGACACTAGAGGCAGGGACAACTACCGAACTGGCCGACACAGGACGGTAGGTAGTCTATGAACGCCTGCCTTCACAGATGGGCGTTCGAATAGTCAACAGGTTACCAGAATTTATCAAAAGTGCTACAACGCCCAAGGCGTTCAAGAGTCGTCTCAAGAAGTTTCTTTCAAAACAAGCATTTTATAGTATAGACGAATTCTTTGCATACAACTAGGAGGGGGAAAATCAATAACATTATAACACAAGTGAAGTTGAAGAGATTCAATTGGCGATGAGTGGGAATTTGGGTGTCTGTCAATATATGTATGTTTGAAAGGGTGAATTGTTAGAATGGATGGCAAATTATTAAAAAATATGACTTTTGCAATACAATGTTTATAATTGCCCAAATGCAATAAAAGTATTAGTATTATTATTATAATGGTGCTTTCCTTCTGTCGCTCCTCGTTCATTATGGGGCTTCAGATAGGGTGCCTGATACAACGTCCAGTCTTCCCTATACCATGATCAATCTGTCTACAGTTAGTTATTTGTGCGAAGCAGGTTATATCTGTTAAGTTATAATTATATATTTCAATTATTATGCTGGGCCTCTTGCTAGCCTAAGGTGCTAGCTTCCAATGCAGAGGATCATGAGTTCAAATCTCGGGAGGTCCACATAAATTTGCCATAACAGTTTGGACCGTTGTGTTATGAACTTTAAAAAGGTTCCTAGTGGAACACAATTAACGAAAAGTAATTACTTTAATTAATTTATAACATTAGTTGTTGAACATTGTTTCCTTTATAGTGAATATTTATGAACATAATGTTGCAAACGTCTCGTTTCAATTACTAAGTCGGTTACAACAATGAATACACACTCTATAGAGTGTGTATTCATTGGTTACAATCAGACACGTAGACTACAGTACCTAAAAAAAAGAAGTGGTTTTGAGGTTAACTTCTTAGATTCCTTACGAATTACAAACATGTTTACGGATATGTTCAGGGGTTTGAAATAAACACACTCAAACCGGAGAATAAGCAATCTCGCACAGTAAAAGTGATCCTTCCTTGCCCCGTAATAACCAACACGTACGACTCGTATTTCTGTATGTACAGACTTGTTCAACATAATGACTTTAATGACACGCCCACCTCCTCCCCTGGGAAGATCAAAGGGACGGATTAATATTTAAAGAGAACGATGGAAAGCCGAGCTCATGCCTAGGGGATGAAGGACGGACCTCTCCCACTACAAGGGGTCTTGAGCCTTCACGCCTAACGAGAGGGACTATATTGCGTAGGCGTTAAGGGCCACTAAAGTGGCCTGAGGGCCGACAGAGTAGCTCATAGTAGCTCTTCCTGTGTTTGCAAATTTAAAAAAAATTACCATTCTTATGTCCAATGTTATTAATTACCTAAGAAAACGAAGTGGCAGTTGGGATGAGAAAAACTATAATACAATGTCAAACTGCCACGGAGTGTTGTGTAATTGAATTGAAATGTAAAAAGTAAATAATATTATTACTTGCTGTATTTATTCTTGAGAATTTTTTGAATGACTAGGCTAAGTATTAAAAGATAAACAAACATGAGGAAACATTTTGTTTTCGAAATAGTATAAGAAACGAATAAAGCTATTATAAGTAAGACTAAAATAATTCGTAACTTGTAATGATAGTTAAGAAATAATTGATGTAGGCTACTAATCAAGATTCATCTGCTTCAATTATTGTTAATATTTTTTGTGTAAAACACTTTATGAATTATATAAGACTATACATTTTTTGCGTTTTTCATGAAGGAATTTTTAATATCAGATCAGATGAATAAATATTATTATTTTTGATTTAGGTAATAATACTAAGAATAATGAAGTATTATTTTTAAAAATCAATTATAATAAGATTATTGTCAACATTTATATTGATGATAAACTATAAATTACATAAAAAGGTCTGTTACTCAGTTCCAAAACATTACTAAAACTATACTACTATTTTTTTTTTTGTCTTTAAAGTTGGCATTCCTGAAGAAAACAACGTTCCTCCATAATTCGTTTCTATGACGTCACCGGTTTATAACTCTCGCTGTCCATTCATCAACCAATCACTACAAAGCCACGAGTAACATCATTTATAAATAAATGGGTTCCTTCAACCTTATGACTGAGTTATATGTTGGATATCACTGGAGAAGACTGTTAATGGCATCTCGAAACCTACCTTGGGGTCACAAACAACTAAAGTTAGCTTGTACACACGTATCACATAGGATACTCTTATATTAAGTCAGAACCTATCCTAAGATCATTCATGATTGACGATACTTAGAATACAATTTTTATATAATGAACGACTTACGATGGTCATAACACCTTTATAGGATCATAAACTACTAAAGATAGTAAGTACACTTACCCTGATGATCATCGATGACTAACGGTTGTCAGATCATTGACTATAATCTAGGATCATATTGACTGACGATAGTCAAAACCACTACTGTAGGATAATGTACGACTGACGGCAATTAATAACCTTATTCTGATAATAGAAAACAGCTACGATGTCCTTTGGTATCGTTATTATTATTATTATTATTATGACGACTTAGTGTATCATTATTATAATAATAACTGACTGACTTAAGTTGAAGTTTTAAATTTATGTCAACTTATATTCATGTATTACACGTTCGGTCCATTTTCTTGAATTTTTTTACAAATTTTGCGTACAGATAATAACCACTTGCTCCATCTTACTGAATACATGTACAAATATTAAACGTTATCTCCATCTTATTGAATATGTGTACAAATAAAATATTGAACATTTTCTCCATCTTACTGAATATCTGTAGACTACGAATATTAAACTTTTGCTCCATCTTACTGAATATGTGAACAGATATTGAAATTTTGATCCATCTTACTGAATATGTGAACAAATATTGAACGTTTGCTCCATCTTTCTGAATATGTGAACAAATATTGAACGTTTGCTCCATCTTTCTGAATATGTGAACAGATATTGAAATTTTGCTCCATCTTACTGAATATGTGAACAAAAATTTAACGTTTGCTCCATCTTTCTGAATATGTGAACAGATATTGAAATTTTGCTCCATCTTACTGAATATGTGAACAAATATTGAACTTTTGCTCCATCTTTCTGAATATATGTACAAATATTGGAACATTTGCTCTATCTTACTGAATATGTAAACAAATATTTAACTTTTGCTCCATCTTACTGAATATGTGTACAAACATTGAACGTTTGCTCCATCTTTCTGAATATGCAAACAAATATTAAAAGTTTGCTCCATCTTAGTATCTAATATTACTATATTTATACATATACAAAGAATAAATCTTTCGCCTCTTACTAATATGTGTATAAATATTTCACCATTACTAAATATTTAAAAAATATATATATATATATTTAAATTAGTTTTTTACCATATTTAAATAGTTGTGAAACATGTCCCGGGACTTAATTTCACAATATTCGGAAAACCACTTAATAACTATGACCTTGCTGCAATTAATTTACATTCAACTGTTGAAAGCAATAGTCAATATTGATCAGATCCAAATTGTTGTTAATTTAGCAAAACAAAATTGCCATTGTGACTTCCTTGCAATTAGTCGTACATTTATGTAATTGCGCTTTTACCCAAATTAATTGCAAACGCTAATTAACGGCTCTGTTGTCCCCAGTTTATCCAATACGTTCTATTCCTTTGTTTGTTATTTAGTAATGAACGTGGAAATGAATGTAATTTGGGTTTACCAAAGTACGGGTAGTTATATTAATGCACTGTTACTCTGGGAACATATTGGCACGTGGATACATTACTTTAATTAATGACAATTAGAATCAACAAGTAAAGCAATGGTAAATAACAGTATTATTTTTACTTTGGCAAATAACAGTCGTTTTAATACTTTGCGAGTAAGAACGTGAGAGTGCTTACTTGTTAAGTATAGTGGAACAGGAAAGAAAGTTAAGGGCGACGTTTCGCTTCTCGAAAAACACTAAAAACATGGGTTTCTATTTTAACGATTCGGTCTGTAATAGTGCACGTTCGTATCGCAACACTTGAAGTGTCATTTTATAGGAACTGTTGTGGTGAAACATAAGATGATTTTTGTTACAATTTTTTTGTAATTTTAAATTTATAAAAATCATAATGTAAACTTATGTTTCACTAGATTGGATCTTCAATAAATATATAATGTTCACTGCAACTTATTATTAAAATAAACACGAACTGAAATGTTGAAATAGAGCAGAATGTTTTAGGCCGCTAACGGTAAGATGTAATGGATATTTGCCAGCGGTGGCTTGGCAGTTTGAATCACGGCCATCTGAACACAACTATTCAATTCTTAGATAATTTGAAGATCGGCAGAGAAGGTGGGACTGTGAGGAGGAACTGGAGAAAGGTGGAGGTGGAGGGAGGGAGGAAACGAAAGTAGTAGATCGGCTTTTTATTTGTCATTGGGCTGTCAAATGTTAACCTCTATGTACGATCTTTGTTTATAGGTAGGCCTAATAACTACATTCTACATCATTATTTGTAATTTGTAGAAGTAATTAGCTAAAATTGTACTAACAATAGCCTTTCCTTATTATTAGTCGAGGTAAACTATAGAAAGTTTCGAAATGTTTTATTTTATGATGTACGCTTTTATTTTAGAGATTAGGGAGAGAGTGGGGAATTGTAAAACGTTGGAGATTGAGCGTGTGAGTTATGTGCTGAAAGTTGACTTGTCTGAAGGTCCAGGTACTCGGGCAGGCCACATAGAAATAAGAAACAGAACACTCTTCTAATATAGCGCACTGAATCTGTGTATAATACTCCCTCTCTGACCGCTCCTAACCAGTTTCTTCATTCTCTCTTCTCTCTTTCTCCCTCCTATTTCAAGTATAAGTCGCGCCATCTAAATTCCGCTCTGGGTGCCTCCCTGTGAGTTAGGGCGCGGGGTTGCGCGGGTAAAAACAAACGTCAGCCAGAAAATATTAGTTTTCTGTGAAAAAACAGTTTATGATTTTATTGTTCTGAAGAAACGAGCCCTTCCCTTCGGGATTAGTGTGCTTGAGGAGGCCGACACACCAGTAGTCAGTCACAAACTGTCTTCTGTACAGTAACTCGCTAAATACTCCTTTATACTGGTACCCAGCAGTTGATAAGGCAATAAATCTACCCTTGTGCTCGGGCCGGAGAGGGACAAAAGGAAAAATGTGCAGACCCTTAGACGTAGTATGGAGTTTGGCTAGTACCGACCGACCCAGAGTGGAACTTAAGAGGGGGCCGGATAGAAGCCGGCCGCCGCGCTCTGACTCCAGCCCGTTTAACATGGGAGAAATGTTTAGTTTCTTAATTACCGCCTAACCGACGGTTATTTGAGAAAAATGAAGAAGTAGCCCGAATCTACGAGTCATTTACTATTATTAGAGGTAAATAATTTAAACAATAATAATTTATATTTGTTACAAATTGACTTTTAATAGAACGTTTTTCCCATTTAAACCTACGTATAATTGACTAATTTGAAATGACTAGTTAAAACGTTATTTACTGTGATAAAAATATAATTTTTGCATCCTTAGAATCCTTATTATTGTTAGTACGGGGAGACTTCGATTGTAAAAAAATAATAATTTGTTAGTCGTTATTTTTGGCAATTCAAAAAAATGTTTGCATGTAGACGTTACTCATCGGGCGGTAGAAGTTCAGAGATGTCCTCACAGAGCGCTGCACCTTCGTTTATAGTCTGCACTCTGCAGTCCTGTCTGTTCCACGCAAGGAGTCAGACTGTCATTGATATATTTTAAAACATAATGCTTGATTTATATCTTATGTGAATACATTTTTACGTGAACATAATAATTAATTGTGTTTAAATCTAGTACTATAACACATATACTAAATATTTAGTTCTCTATAGTAAAAATATTTCCTTATGTGCATTTTTTTAATTCAGTAATATAAATGTAATAATTATATATTTGAAACATATAGTTTTTTAATGTTGAAAGTAGCAAGATCGTTATTATTATATATTATTACAATATTAGTTAAAAAAATAAAACAGCGCTAGAAGTTATTTACTTAATTTTCTTCCTGTAATGAACGAGGCTGGTGGATTACTATATAACAATTCTTTGTGTTAATATATGTTACAATTGTATCTGACAAACTTATTCTCAAATTATTAACATTTGAAATTAATAACTAGGCTGAAATGTATGTGGTGCTAGGGAAGTTAAAATTAATAATACTGATACATGTAAAGGAGTATGAGAATTTTTATCTGGAGGTGTACATGTACCGTTGTATAACATAAACTGTGTGAACCCTGTCATCGCAGCAACATATGGCGACAGACTTTCACAGATTTACAACCCATTCCGGATGTACAAAACAAAGCCAAGAGGGTAGTGCGGCGGCATACTAAAGATTCCAGTCACAAATGTTACTAGTCTTGACCAACTCATCGTGAGCGAGGTTCGATTTTATGTATTGAAACAGTTTAGACTACGAAACTTGTAGTTACTGTCCCTGCAACCAATAAAGATTTGTTCTGAGTCTCTTATTGACCTTTTTCTTATAATACATGTTTATAATCAAGATATCGCGATTTTAATTATATCAATCGCCAAAGAAGATGGTTTACTCTAGATTTTTGATTTTTTATTGAGTTACTGAGTGTTATAGTGATCACAGAAAATAAAAGTCAAACCATGTACAGTGTGCTCAAACACCGCGCTCTGAAAAACAGGAAAACGTGTTACAAAATACGGAAATCTCCAGATTGATAAATTATAGCAAACGAGCCATAAGACGTAAATAAACATTACTTGATAACACATGAAGACCTTACCAAGCAAACACACGAAGACCTTACCAAGCAAACACACGAAGACCTTACTAGGCAAACCCACGAAGACCTTACTAGGCAAACCCATTAAGACCTTACTAGGCAAACCCATGAAGACCTTACTAGGCAAACACATGAAGATCTTACTAGGCAAACACATGAAGACCTTACTAGGCAAACACATGAAGATCTTATTAGGCAAACACATGAAGACCTTACTAGGCAAACCCATGAAGACCTTACTAGGCAAACACATGAAGATCTTACTAGGCAAACACATGAAGACCTTACTAGGCAAACACATGAAGATCTTACTAGGCAAACACATGAAGACCTTACTAGGCAAACACATGAAGACCTTACTAGGCAAACCCATGAAGACCTTACTAGGCAAACACATGAAGATCTTACTAGGCAAACACATGAAGACCTTACTAGGTAATCACATGAAGACCCTACTAGGCAAACATATGAAGACCTTACTAAGCAAACACATGAATGCCTTTACTAGGCTCCTTGTATCTTGGTGCATTATAATAGGCTAGCATATACATTTATTTTAAAATTTTATTAGGCTAAGATTTTATCCACATTCTAAATCCATAGTTGTTTTATTGCTTCCAACGGCCAAAGGCCGATTTTACATAAATACAATTGAATTATAAGTAATGTCTAATTAACATGCAATAAATATAATACAAAAAATAACAACAATAAGGCGACTTAATTTACGATCAGCTCATTAATCAGTAATGCATCAATGAGAAAATCAACAAGCACATAAGTAAATACTTTACATAATATTGGTAACAATACAATAGTTAGAAAAAGGAATAGGAAACAAGCAGAAAGAATTTAATTAATAAGCGCTTAGGAAAATGGTGACTAATAATTAATAACTGGATGATCTCACGCAGAGCAGACAATTAGAATATATAGAATATAAACCTTTTTCCTTTGCCCTCACCAACCAACCATATGCTTAGAAGTACACAGTCATGCTCATTAGCTATTCCTGGCCATTCATCTTCTCATTTTGAAAAACAGGTTTACTATTCCTGCATCAAATTATTTAACAAACTGCCAACAGGATTAAAAGGAGAACCAAATTTACCCAAATTTAAAAAGAATCTCAAGGGACTTCTTATTGAAAAAGAATACTACAGTCTAGTGGAATATTTTAACGACAATATGTAGTTTGGTAACCAATTGTTTTTAATTATTAAATGTATTCATAAGCTCATTTATTCCAATTTAATGTAATGACGTTTGTTATACAATTATATTGTCAACAACAATAAAGATATTTGATTTGATTTGATTACTGCATTGTAGAATGATACAAACGAAATAAGACATATTGGGTTTTTAATTATTGCGAATAAAGCATAGCCTAAACACATGCGCGATGTAGGCTACACTTGCCGCTTGTCTGTACTTGTGAAACGGTGAAATAACGTGAGAGCTGTGTTGTTTTCTATCGAGTATTCATTTGGAAGTTGGAAATGTAACGCATCTATCGTTTATACTCGTCCAAAAAAGAAAAAATATACTAGCTGAATATAATGTGAGATTAAAGTACTTATAAATTAAAAACAATAAAATACCATTATATGAGTTTTTGAAAATAGTCAGGTGCACAAATAAAATAATAAAAAGTGTCATGAAACACGGTAATCTTGTTTTCTCGTGAAAAGTAAACAAAATAAGCGTTTACTGATAAGACATGGGAATGAATATAATCATTACTTCGAAGTCAGGGTGCAAATCAGTATTATTTAATTTTTGTACGTCATTTACAAAAATACTTATATCATTTTATAGATTTAATAACGTAATAGCAACTATAGTGCATATTGATTAAATTATTAAAAAATATTATATGCTGATGCAATATTTACTCTTTTATTTTTAAAATTATAGAAGTATAAACTTTTGTACATCATTAAGAGTTATTATTATTATTATTTTAAAATTTTAACTTAGTTTTTTATGCAAATTTGACTAAGTGTGAAGATTTAGTTTCAGGTAGTACTAAATGAATGTATGCTATTGCTATACGCGGGTTAATAATTAATTACAATATCCTTATTACTTAAAATTTGTAGAAGTTAGATTGATTACAGTTTGATGTTTGTATTTTTGTAAAGACAATATTGTTAATATTAATTGTGTTATAATATTAAATTATTAAAATACTAAAAACGTGTGTAATATTTTAAAACCTGAGTCCACTAAAAATATAAAAGGTAAGGCTTGTTAAGATTTAATTGCACTAATTTGTGTCATTCATACAATGACTAATAAGCAATAAGGACTCTATTAAAATTTTTCAGTTGTAATTGAAAAATGTTTTGATGATTTTGAGCTACATAATCAATATTTTTGTCACGCCATTTTTGTCATCATACTATTATATTTGAATTATCAGATACTCTAATTAATTTCCTTTATTTCACATGTGTACCTACTTGAAATTTGTCATTAAATTTTTTTATTTTATTTTCTGTTAATTTTACATTTAGTCATTCACTTTTATAAATTGGTTTCATTTGTTTGTGTCAGTTACTTGTAAATACTCGTATTTTAAATATCACAAATTCTAATTTTGTGATATTTAATTCTAACAAACAAGTTTTCATAATAGTTTCATTAAGTGCTGTGTTTATTAAATTCAACATAACAGTAATATTGGTATTAGGTAAGTAGTATAAACTCTGTTTTATTAGTTTCAATAACAAGAAACTAGATAAAACTCTACCTAATTTATTTGTACTACTGGAAGGAATGAGGACAAGTGGACCACGGAAGGCCCCAGACAACCCTGTCGGCTGGCGGTCAGTCACTCGTCCCTTCCCTTCTGTTGTTCTACAAAAGATAAGAAAGAAAGTGAAGAGATGGTGCAAGGGGCGAACGGCCTAGCAATAAATGCCTTGACGGCTGAGCCAAGAAGCGCCCCTATTGCCTAAAACGCAAACTACCAACACAGACAACGTACTGCACTAAACACCGCTCCCTGTGGCCGTTCGCCAAACTAAAATGCGATTTTCAATCTGACTCCGGAGCCCTCTTAAGCTGCGTATACACTCAAACATCGACAGTAGACTCACTGTTGGAGGGGAGGGAGCAACGATCCTTTTGGTATAGCAGCGCTGTCCACAGACCTGAATTCTAACTGCAACTGAGGTGTTCGTTGCGATAACGACCTCTGTTTCTTCTTAGCCAGGCCTAGATTTCACTGAATGTAAACTGGAGTAAAGCTAACAGCTCTACCCCAGAGGTGGAAGGAAGTTCTGCGGGGGCAGAACTAATGAAACATATATAAATTTATAAAATTAGATTAAATAATTTAAAAAAATAATAAGAAGTAACAACAGCCTTCCAGATAAACTCTATAGATTCTGTTTTTATGAGGGCTTTCACTGGATAAAACATTTTAGGCTACTTATGTGTAACCTCATTTTACTATGAAATTAACTTTCATCCTTATACAACATTTATCTTGGACTTTTAAGTAGGCTCCTTTAGATTTTTGTTATCAACAGTAAGAATTATCAGCATTAGTTTTTACTGAAATGAAATGTCTTACGATAATATAACATATGTTTAGACAGTCAATACTAAGTTGATATTGTTATAATAATGCAACATAACAGGACAACAACGTGCCTTTGGCACTACAAGCACTCGCCACTTGCGATTTCTTGATTGACGACTGAGTGCGCTAACACTCGTCAATCACGGTTCATTGATTAGGTCCTACAAGGTTTTTGTCTCCGAGCTTCCAACACGCTACATGAGAGATAGAGAGAGGGGGGAGGGGAAATGTAAGAGCAACTGAAAATACGATCCTCACTTCGTTAGTGTAAACTAATGATTTCAGATCATGTTTTTTTAGAGTTTTGCCTACATGACGCTGACATAGCGTGTGCATTTAAGGCGAATATGAATTATTACATGATTGTAGATTACCTGCTTACTATTGTTCCTAACTGATATAGACTTATGCTCAAATAGAGACATTTATTACGTAGTAGCCCAATAGCCAGGGTAACTAAGGGCTAAATAGGGGTAGGAATCTGAACCACGTAGTATTGGTGTGATTTTCGGCTCCTCCTGATAATGTGTCCTTTCCCCTAAACAACATCCGAATAATGTCCTTCAGTCAACATGCATACTCTTTATATAGTAATGTCCTAGCTAATGATAACCATTGAGTGGTCATCATGTCAGTATTTAAATGGAGTACAGAATGTTTAATAGTACAATCCCTCTGAATGTTTCCGCTTAGCCTTCTCTGGTTATTTATAAAATAAGAAACCTACATAAGCGCCAAGTAACATCATCATAATCGTCATTCTGCCTCCTGGCAGGTTTTCATGATATATTCTTCCATTTTCCTCCATCCTGCGTCGCCTCCTTTGTGTCACAGTATCCGTTTCCATTGTTTATAGCATCAATCAATTGGCATCTTCTTCGTTCTCTTTTTCTCCTCCCACCAACAATTCCTTCAATAAATGCCCTTAATAAACCTTCTTTCCTCATTGTATGCCCTAGCTACTTTCTTTTTCTCCTCCTTATACAGTACCTTTGCCTCTCCTCTCTTACTCTTCTCATTACTGCCCAATTAGCCAATCACCTTCTTCCAGTCTTCTCCTTAGCCAATTTTCCATTGTCTCTAGTCTTCTTATATTTTCTTTTCTTAGTGTCAATGTTTCTTTTCCGTAAAGAAACGCACTCTAGGTGTAGAATCTCATTAATCTCCTTCTTAGCTCTTTTTCCAATACCGCACATAAATAATCTTAGTTTTTAATTAAATTCTTCCTTATCATTGCAATTCTCGTTTTTACTTCGTTTTTGCATTGCATATCTCTTGTGATCCAACTTCCCACATATCTAAATTTCTCTACCATTCTATTATTTCTACCTTCAATGTTATTTGTGTGTTCTCCTACTCTTCTCCAAAAACCGTGCTTTTTTTCAACTTACATATTGGGTTTTTATCCAAGGAGTAACCTCGTGTGCAGAAAATATTTTATTGAACAGCAAGGCTGCTAACTTATAAGATTGTTGATTCTCTCAGACGATTAAATTACAATTAAAACCCAATCGTGTCATTTCAGACAGTAAAATCGTACTATTACATGTATTTTGGCATCCAACATCAACTGAACGTTGGTTCTGGCATCTGCATTTTTAATGAATGACTAAGCACAGTCCGGAATCACTTCCAGTAATCCTTAGTACGTAATATCTAAAATTCACTTTAAGAGTGTAGGCCTACTACACCTTCCGCCATATTAGATTTGATTCGCCACAAGGCCAATGTTAATTTCATATAAATATTAATAGTTTTTTAATCAGCATAATACGTGTTGGTACATATACAGTACAAGTAAACGTCACACAACACAAATTTATTACAATATAAGCACAAAATGCACAAATATATTACAATACAAGTACAAAATGCACGAATATTATGGTGATCGATTTCGGTGAACCACGATAATTCATTTGTGAATCCCTCTGGTCTGAGGAAGGTGAGCGTGGTTCACCGAAATCGATCACCATAATATTCGTGCATTTTGTACTTGTATTGTAATATATTTGTGCATTTTTTGCTTATATTGTAATAAATTGGTGTTGTGTGACGTTTACTTGTACTGTATATAAATATTACAACTTACCAACTTACAAAGCTAGACTTGTCCTTTTTTAAGAGGATACAATTATCTAGAGACCTCTTGAGATCAGATTTTAATTTAATCCCTTGATTTATTTGTTAAATTCCAATAACTGTTGTTCTAATTTCATATATGTTTTAAAAATAAACCAAAACAGTTAAAACAAATCTATCTCAGGAGCATTGGTCACACTTGTCCCACAAAGTATGTTAACATTTGAAATACGCTGTTAAAAAAGATAAGCGTGAAAGGGGTCTATATATACTACTGTATATATATATTCGTTATTTTCTGTAAGTTTTCATCAATTTTTTCAAAATTTGGTTTGGGCGCCCTGCAACGATATATCGTTTTGCCGATCTTTGCTGAAAAACGCCAAGGAACGATATATCGTTTTGCCGATGTTTACCGAAAAACGCCGTGCAACGATATATCGTTGTATCGTAATTAGTTTATTACTCCACTGATTTTAGTCATATATCCATGGTCTATATGTTTCCTGAAAGTAAATGAAACAATCTTTAATATTATATATAATTTTGTATTATTTCGTCGTCTTTTTCAGAGTGTACAGATTGATGAATGTGATTGTTATTCAAAAGGCTGTGGTGTCAGCTGTTGCTACCGTGCTACTACTAGATCATAATTGATGTGCTTTGTTTTGTTTTGTTTGCGTTTCGTTGTCATATGTTTTGTAGTAGTGTTTTGAAATAAGTGAATTTATATTTGGTTTAGTATATTTAGTTTTAGTTTTTATTTATAGAAATGGCTCAAAAGAGAAATGCTTCACCAGTCAGTGAAAATACTTTGTTGGATTTTGCAAAAGAATCGGGACTTCAAATTAGGTTTATAGACCTAATTTGTATATAAACTTGTAAATAGAATTTTATTTGACAATTTTATGATATAAATAAGTGTGTGTGAAACTGTATGATTAAAACTTAAGTGGGAAAAACTCTCTTTTATTTGAAACAAACTATTTGTTGGTGAGTAATTTCTTCTTTATTTCATTCTTTGTTATAATATTATGTATGTTTAATTTGTAAGTCGTAAAGTTATTCAAACTTGATCAAATTTTCAAGTGATATTGAAAACTAAATTTACTTTCAGAAAATATATAACAAGTTACATTTCCATCAATATTATCACATGCTTTATGGGTTCAAAGTCATAAAAAATAAAAAAATAAAAAAATAAAAAATAAAAATAAAAATTATTAAAAAGTAAATAATAAATTCATATAATTTTTCAGCTTAATTTAAAGAGAATTTATTTGGTAAGAAAGCAAAACAAGAATTACTATTTTATGATGATATTTAGCGTTTCTATGGCAATTTTACTAAACTATTGCAAAAACTGCATTTTTTATCTGGCACTCTTGGGTAGTCATATGCAGAAACTTCTGGCAACTCTTGAGGTTCAACATGTAAAAATATCTGGCACTCAAAGGGTTAACAGAACCAGAATTTGAAATTAGGTACGTCTACGACAATTATTTCTCGAGATCTATGTGTCATATACACAACTATAGTAGGAGCTATTACTAACCACAAAAACAATCCACATAGATTTCCGCCGGAGGAACGGCCGGCAGGTAGTCCCGGCGGTCAGGCGCCCGATTTTAACGCAAATTACGAAGTTTTGATGAGTATATTGACAGTTAAGATAAGTTAAGTTATGTTCGGTTAGGTAAGTAAAAAGTGTATTTTTAGGGCAGAAAAATTAATTTTATTTAATATTTAATGTTCATGTTCAGTATAAATAAACACGTAAAATGAAAAAAGAATTGTTTAAAAATGTCGACTTTTAAATGAGTTTTTTGTTCACTTTCAGATAAAAACCAATTTTTCGGTTAAACTAATTTTCCGCAGTTTAAATGAAATTCAATACCTTCAAGATACATAAATTCAAAATAAACCACTTTTTCAACAAGAAATCGTATTTTCAGAAGGGCCTAGAATGTGCATAATTATCAATGTTTTTATAATTCAGGTCTTCCATTCCTCCTTTATTTTTACAAAATAATCCAAACTATATATAAAATTAAACAACTGGTATCTGTAATTATAAATAAGAACATTTATATGAAAATAGAAATAAAAGACAGGAAAGTTCTATTGAAGATTTTCTTTTTTCCGATAAGTCTTGACGTAAGTAATCAAGCAGTGGGTGGCCGAGCAAAGCCCGTAGATTGACAAATAGATCCAACCTAATTTGTTCGACTTGATTGGATTGATTGTGAAGAGCTCTGAAGCGACTAACTCCTTCACTTAGGCTAAATACACCACGACTGCAATCAAGGCACCAGTTAATGTTACCTTGGCGTTTGTTAGAATTATCTCCAGGTATTCCCTAACCCTAAGTATAATGGAGGAGGAATTTTACTTAATTATAATAATGTTTATATTCTATATTAAAATTGTTACCTTTAATATTTTGTACACCTAATGTATAGTTTATTTTGCAGTATATTTGTAAGTGATTATTTTTCTTTTATTTTAACATACAACAATGATTAATATTTAAAATTACTATCTTGCATGTAGTTAAGAATATGTGAAATTAAAATTTAAAATTAATGTTGTACTGTAATTTATGAATCGTAAACATTGAAAAGTTAAAAAAATCTACATGCTGTATTTTGATGTCCATCATTAAACCCTAACATTGATAAACTAATTTTTATTGTGTAAAATGAGGGAAGTTTATTGATAGCTATTAGATATTTGATAGAAAATGACAATTTTATACTTGGCGATAACATAAATTTTTAATTTTTGTACTACTGGGAAAGATGTGTAGATCTAGTAGAATAATCATTATTTTACTAAACATCCACCTAGCGTAGTAGTATATAGTTGGGTATTAGCTTTGAATATTGTACTAATACTGTCTAGCTAGTGTTTCCTTTATTTTAGCAAGCATCTCTCACTGGGAAATTAAACAAAGAAAAAGTAAATAAATAAATAAGTTATGTATTTTAGTAAAAATTGGGTAATTAACACATCCTTAAAAATATGTAAGAGATATAACATGTTTCATTTATATCATCCGTACATTTCCACTGCCTATGTTGGAAGATAAGAGGGCTAGTTAGAACAATGGGGTAGTTAGAAACGAATATGAAATGCGTCACGTTCCAGAATAACTGTATACTGTACCAAGTAGTGACACATGTACACGGTGACACATGTACATGGTGACCTGGTGTAACTGCCATCAGAATAAATTACTGGAGCATTTACGTAGAAAGTAACCGTCCACAGTCAAGGTGGTGTAGAGATAACATACGCCACTTGTTGGCAGTTAGAAATCACAGCACGTTCTAGAATAACTGTATACTGTACCAAGTAGTGACACATGTACACGGTGACCTGGTGTAGCAGCCATCACAATATATTACTGGAGCATTTACGTAGAAAGTAACAGTCCACTGTCAAGGTGGTGTAGAGATAACATACGCCACTTGTAGGCAGTTAGAAATAACAGCACGTTCTAGAATAACTGTATACTGTACCAAGTAGTGACACATGTACACGGTGACCTGGTGTAACAGCCATTACAATATATTACTGGAGCATTTACGTAGAAATTAACAGTTCACTGGAAAAGGTGGTGTAGAGATAACATACGCCACTTGTAGGCAGTTAGAAATAACAGCACGTTCCAGAATAACTGTATACTGTGCCAAGTAGTGACACATGTACACGGTGACCTGGTGTAACGCCCATCACAATATATTACTGGAGCATTTACGTAGAAAGTAACAGTCCACTGGCAAGGTGGTGTAAAGATAATATATGGCACTTGTAGGCAGTTAGAAATAACAGCACGTTCCAGAATAACTGTATACTGTACCAAGTAGTGACACATGTAGACGGTGACCTGGTGTAACGCCCATCACAATATATTACTGGAGCATTTACGTAGAAAGTAACGGTCCACAGTCAAGGTGGTGTAGAGATAACATACGCCACTTGTAGGCAGTTAGAAATAACAGCACGTTCTAGAATAACTGTATATTGTACCAAGTAGTGACACATGTACACGGTGACCTGGTGTAACAGCCATCACAATATATTACTGGAGCATTTACGTAGAAAGTAACAGTCCACTCTCAAGATGGTGTAGAGATAATGTACGCCACTTGTAGGCAGTTAGAAATAACAGCACGTTCTAGAATAACTGTATACTGTGCCAAGTAGTGACACATGTAGACGGTGACCTGGTGTAACGCCCATCACAAAATATTACTGGAGCATTTACGTAGGAAGTAACAGTCCACTGTCAAGGTGGTGTAGAGATAACATACGGCACTTGTTGGCAGTTACAAATCACAGCACGTTCCAGAATAACTGTATACTGTACCAAGTAGTGACACATGTACACGGTGACCTGGTGTAACAGCCATCAGAATATATTACTGGAGCATTTACGTAGAAAGTAACAGTCCACTGGAAAAGGTGGTGTAGAGATAACATACGCCACTTGTTGGCAGTTAGAAATCACAGCACGTTCTAGAATAACTGTATACTGTACCAAGTAGTGACACATGTACACGGTGACCTGGTGTAACAGCCATTACAATATATTACTGGAGCATTTACGTAGAAAGTAACAGTCCACAGTCAAGGTGGTGTAGAGATAACATACGCCACTTGTAGGCAGTTAGAAATAACAGCACGTTCTAGAATAACTGTATACTGTACCAAGTAGTGACACATGTACATGGTGACCTGGTGTAACAGCCATTACAATATATTACTGGAGCATTTACGTAGAAATTAACAGTTCACTGGAAAAGGTGGTGTAGAGATAACATACGCCACTTGTAGGCAGTTAGAAATAACAGCACGTTCCAGAATAACTGTATACTGTGCCAAGTAGTGACACATGTACACGGTGACCTGGTGTAACGCCCATCACAATATATTACTGGAGCATTTACGTAGAAAGTAACGGTCCACAGTCAAGGTGGTGTAAAGATAATATATGGCACTTGTAGGCAGTTAGAAATAACAGCACGTTCCAGAATAACTGTATACTGTACCAAGTAGTGACACATGTATTTGGTGACCTGGTGTAACGCCCATCACAATATATTACTGGAGCATTTACGTAGAAAGTAACGGTCCACTGTCAAGGTGGTGTAGAGATAACATACGCCACTTGTAGGCAGTTAGAAATAACAGCACGTTCTAGAATAACTGTATATTGTACCAAGTAGTGACACATGTACACGGTGACCTGGTGTAACAGCCATCACAATATATTACTGGAGCATTTACGTAGAAAGTAACAGTCCACTCTCAAGATGGTGTAGAGATAACGTACGCCACTTGTAGGCAGTTAGAAATAACAGCACGTTCTAGAATAACTGTATACTGTGCCAAGTAGTGACACATGTAGACGGTGACCTGGTGTAACGCCCATCACAAAATATTACTGGAGCATTTACGTAGAAAGTAACAGTCCACTGTCAAGGTGGTGTAGAGATAACATACGCCACTTGTAGGCAGTTAGAAATCACAGCACGTTCCAGAATAACTGTATACTGTACCAAGTAGTGACACATGTACACGGTGACCTGGTGTAACAGCCATTACAATATATTACTGGAGCATTTACGTAGGAAGTAACAGTCCACTGTCAAGGTGGTGTAGAGATAACATACGGCACTTGTTGGCAGTTACAAATCACAGCACGTTCTAGAATAACTGTATACTGTACCAAGTAGTGACACATGTACACGGTGACCTGGTGTAACGCCCATCACAATATATTACTGGAGCATTTACGTAGAAAGTAACAGTCCACTGTCAAGGTGGTGTAGAGATAACATACGGCACTTGTTGGCAGTTACAAATCACAGCACGTTCTAGAATAACTGTATACTGTACCAAGTAGTGACACATGTACACGGTGACCTGGTGTAACGCCCATCACAATATATTACTGGAGCATTTACGTAGAAAGTAACAGTCCACAGTCAAGGTGGTGTAGAGATAACATACGGCACTTGTTGGCAGTTACAAATCACAGCACGTTCTGGAATAACTGTATACTGTACCAAGTAGTGACACATATACACGGTGACCTGGTGTAACGCCCATCACAATATATTACTGGAGCATTTACGTAGAAAGTAACAGTCCACTGTCAAGGTGGTGTAGAGATAACATACGCCACTTGTAGGCAGTTAGAAATCACATTTAGACGGTGACCTGGTGTCACAACCATCACAATATATTACTGGAGCATTTACGTAGAAAGTAACAGCCCACTGTCAAGGTGGTGTAGAGATAACATACGGCACTTGTTGGCAGTTACAAATCACAGCACGTTCTAGAATAACTGTATACTGTACCAAGTAGTGACACATGTACACGGTGACCTGGTGTAACAGCCATTACAATATATTACTGGAGCATTTACGTAGAAAGTAACAGTCCACTGTCAAGGTGGTGTAGAGATAACATACGCCACTTGTAGGCAGTTAGAAATAACAGCACGTTCCAGAATAACTGTATACTGTACCAAGTAGTGACACATGTAGACGGTGACCTGGTGTAACGCCCATCACAATATATTACTGGAGCATTTACGTAGAAAGTAACAGTCCACTGGAAAAGGTGGTGTAGAGATAACATACGCCACTTGTTGGCAGTTAGAAATAACAGCACGTTCCAGAATAACTTTATACTGTACCAAGTAGTGACACATGTAGACGGTGACCTGGTGTAACGCCCATCACAATATATTACTGGAGCATTTACGTAGAAAGTAACAGTCCACTGGAAAAGGTGGTGTAGAGATAACATACGCCACTTGTTGGCAGTTAGAAATAACAGCACGTTCCAGAATAACTGTATACTGTACCAAGTAGTGACACATGTAGACGGTGACCTGGTGTAACGCCCATCACAATATATTACTGGAGCATTTACGTAGAAAGTAACAGTCCACTGGAAAAGGTGGTGTAGAGATAACATACGCCACTTGTTGGCAGTTAGAAATCACAGCACGTTCTAGAATAACTGTATACTGTACCAAGTAGTGACACATGTACACGGTGACCTGGTGTAACGCCCATCACAATATATTACTGGAGCATTTATGTAGAAAGTAACAGTCCACTGTCAAGGTGGTTTAGAGATAACATACGCCACTTGTTGGCAGTTAGAAATAACAGCTCGCCCCAGTAGTTATTGCACTGTGACCTTGGATACGTGGTTATTACGTTATGAGTGTTTCTGGCAAATGACAAGGAAGTAGGGATCTTTGTGGTAATAGTTTAAATAAGTCTATTATTCTCTATTTCATTTTTAGTATAGAACATGAAACGATAGAAATTTATAAAGACATGGCTAAAGTTGTCAGGAGCATTACTCTTGTGGCATTAAAAACTAAAAGAACTGTGTAATTATTCGTAAATTGAAGTAAAACATAATAACTAAACAAATCAAAATGTATGTAGTAAAAAGCATATGTCGGTGAAGGTCGGAGACACCATTTATGGACCAGCTATTTGTAGCTTTGTGTCTATTATCTGGCCCACAATCAACTGGCCATTACAGGCTAAATGGCCGCAGCCGGCAACAATGCACTGCATTGCATAAACTGGCAACATTTTGGTGGCTCGGTTATTTTGGCACAATTGTGAGTTTTTATGATTCAATAATAAATAAGCCTCAAGATCTCATTCTGTCTGAAATAAAAAAAAAATTATTTGTAATTTGAGTCATGTTTGATTTATGGTGTGAGATAAATGTGGCAATTAAGAAATAATCGGGTGATTAAAAACTTAAATTGAACAAATTCAGAGATTCTAATTGAACGGATTACTTAATTGATTTTATAACACAGACTGATTTCTCGTCTAGTGTCAAATTTTAAGTCTTTAATTATGTACTGTTTTGTGAAGCTATAGCAAACTATTAAATTTAATGAGCAATATTGTTAATGAAATTAGACACTAACTAATCAAATTAATAGCACAAACATTCATAATAAATGAGTTATTCATTTGCAAGTTATAATATAATTAAGTATGATATAAAGACATAAGTGTTATGTAATGTTTGATTAACACTTTCAGTATCGATAAACATTATACATAGGCATATTCCTAAATGGGGACATATACAGTAGGCCTACCTCTAAGTATTGGTGAGAATCGTAACCAGACACTAATTATTGTAGGTATTAATTAGTTAAAATATCTTTTGTGGGATGCAAACGTATTTCCTTAATTTCTTAGCTATCATTTCAAAATAAAAAAGGTAAACTATTTTAATACTCTACATTCTATCAATGATATTTGGTCTTTTATAATATTTTACAAGAAGAAAATCACCCTTTTTTAAGTCAATCTGCACCATACTGTAACAAGATTGGACAGTTATATTTTTGGCATTCAGACAATTTATATTTAGAATAAATAATATTTTAATTTTGACAAAATCACAAATCCAGTGGTGAAAACAATTGTTTACTCCGTTTTGTTAGAATATATATATATAATACAGGGTGTCCCGTAAGTAACCAGCCAAACTTCTGGAGGTCATTCCTTGGGTTAAAACAAACAAAAAATTTCATGTGTACAAATCGTCTATCTCGCTCCATTATCCGGCTATCTGTCTGTATGTGTTTTTTACTAAAAACTTAATATCTCAAAGGTTATTTAAGATAAAACCATGAAAATTGGTATGAATGTTGATCTTTACAGTATGCATGTACTATTTAAATTTCATTTTTTTACAACAATTGTTTTCAAAATGGCGGCCATTTTAAATTTTTAAAGCCAAATATCTTAATAACCTTAAATTTTACTAAAAACTTGTAAGTTACAAAAAAGTTTAAGAATTTATTTCTATAAATAATTATATAAAACGTTTTAAGATTGAACAACTATTAACTGAGAAATTACAATTTTTATCGAATTTGAACACTAAAGTTTTCAATTTTATTAATATCAAGCATATTTTTATTTGATAAAATTGTAATTTCTCAGTTAATAGTTGTTCAATCTTAAAACGTTTTATATAATTATTTATAGAAATAAATTCTTAAACTTTTTTGTAACTTACAAGTTTTTAGTAAAATTTAAGGTTATTAAGATATTTGGCTTTAAAAATTTAAAATGGCCGCCATTTTGAAAAATATTGTTGTAAAAAAATGAAATTTAAATAGTACATGCATACTGTAAAGATCAACATTCATACCAATTTTCATGGTTTTATCTTAAATAACCTTTGAGATATTAAGTTTTTAGTAAAAAACACATACAGACAGATAGCCGGATAATGGAGTGAGATAGACGATTTGTACACATGAAATTTTTTGTTTGTTTTAACCCAAGGAATGACCTCCAGAAGTTTGGCTGGTTACTTACGGGACACCCTGTATAAACCCATATGTAATTCGGTACTTGGGAATGAACAAGTTATTAGGGAATGGATGAGTTATTTGGGAATGGACGAGTTGTTAGGGAATGGATGAGTTGTTAGGGAATTTACGAGTTTTTAGAGAATGGACGAGTTATTAGGGAATGGACGAATTGTCAAGGAATGAACGAGTTGTTAGGGAATGAACAAATTATTAAAAATTGGACGAGTTATTAAAAAATGGCCTAGTTATTAGGGAATGGTCTAGTAATTTGGGAGTGTCGAGTAAATATATGAGTTTTTAGGGAATGGACCAGTAATTAGGGAATTAACAAGTTATTACGGGATGGACAAATTGTTAGGGATTGAACGAGTTATTAGGGAATCGACGAGTTGTTATGGAATGGACGATTTGTTAGGGATTGAACAAGTTATTAGGGAATCGACGAGTTTTTATGGAATGGACGAGTTGTTAGGGATTGAACGAGTTATTAGGGAATCGACGAGTTGTTATGGAATGGACGAGTTGTTAGGGATTGAACGAGTTATTAGGGAATCGACGAGTTGTTAGGGATTGAACGAGTTATTAGGGAATCGACGAGTTGTTATGGAATGGACGAGTTGTTAGGGATTGAACGAGTTATTAGGGAATCGACGAGTTGTTATGGAATGGACGAGTTGTTAGGGATTGAACGAGTTATTAGGGAATCGACGAGTTGTTGGAAAATGTGCGAGTTTTTAGAAAATGGACGAGTTATTAGGGAATGGTCGAGTTAATATTTGAGTTTTTAGGGAATGAACCAGTAATTAGGGAATTGACAAGTTATTACAGAACTGATGAATTGTTAGGGAATAGACGAGTTGTTAGGGAATGAACGAGTTATTACAGAATTGACGAGTTGTTAGGGAATGGAAAAATTGTTACGGAATGGACGAGTTATTAGGGAATGGACAAGTAATTAGGGATCGAGCTAGTTATAATTTATTGCTCAATAATCCTGTCTTTGTTTGGAAATGCAATTGTGAGTGAGTTATCATTTATGAATATGTTCAGTATTGTTTGATCCATCTGGACATATTCCGCGCTATACTTTTGATTGTTAAGGTTGCACTGTGCCCTATTATAGGTTTCCTTCATGTCTACTACCTGTTGGGATAACTAGTGATCAACTGTCGCCAACATTTACACGTGTTGTTTCCTCACCCCCCCCCCTCACCCCTTGCACAAGCGTGGCAGTCTGTAATCCATTTAACAGGCATGTAAATTCAAAGCAGAGACTGGCTGGTGGGCATCGAACCTATCTCTCGCACGTCCACGCTCGTATACGCGTCCCAAAGTAGCGTTCATTTGTTACACACAAACAATAGATTTCACGCGATTGTCCCCAGGTGAATAATGAACAGCCGGCCGCCATCTGCTGCTCGCACGACGTAACGTGATTCCCCCAGTCCTTTGGCTTTAGTAACTCGAACTTGATTGACAATTTCTACACGATACGAAATCCGTTATAGATTGATAGTGTTTAGTTTAAAACTTGCACCTTTTAAAAACCTTACTAAATAAAAAGCAACTTGTATTTTAGTGTAAATAGGTGTATAGATATTATTCCAAATAGTTACATTTCATACAGTCTAAAAAGGGAAATGTTTATGATTAACTACAGTATTTCAAAACAATTTCAAATTAATTTTTGATTTTAATAATGACGTTACTTTTTAATTTGATCTCGAAATAAAGTTACTGAATTATTTATACTTTAACAGTGTTCTTAATATACAGGGTGGAAAAAATTTTATCGGAATAATTTACTTGAAACCGTTAAATAGTGGAGAAATATATTGTTATAAAAAAATAGTTACTTTGAAATTCAAACGACCACTTTTCTGAAAAGGATAAACGTTTCGAAGTCCGGTTTACGCCAATTTATTTCTCTTGAATAGACCTGTCATTTGATACCAAACTCGACCTAGGCTTACATTGAACATTTTCGTTCAACTCCTCGTGGGCAATCCCCCTGAAAATATGTAAGGTCGCTAAAGGCGTCAAAAAGTGAAGTCTTTGTAACAATGATGATGTACATGATTACACTTTTGTAAGTGAAGTCATACAAAAGTTGTGAGAACGTTTCTAATTTTTTTGTTTTCACCTTGTATATGAGAAATAAAACATTATTTAGAATTATTTATTTATTTTCTTTCTGTAAAAAAATTCGTAAAATATAACTTAAGTTACTTTTATAAATAAAACTTAACACTTTCTGTCAAGACAGTACTTTGATGGGATGTATCCTGATGTATTGTATAACTTAAATCACGCCACGTCCCTAAGTTTCTGCAATGAGTTTACAAATGAACACTATGTGACTGTGAAGCTAAACCATTCTTGATGTATTACTAACATTTACAGTGGTAGTAAATGTTTACCGCGTGAACAGTAGAGAGAGATAACGGAGGCACCTCCACCATTTAGGGGCAGTTGGAAATCGTCCACGTCTCAAAGTT
>JAQJVL010004586.1:0-43394 GCA_035578905.1 Stictocephala bisonia
AAAAATTTAAATATAAAAAACTAAACTGGCCAATCTTAAATGATTTTTCCCAGTTGAATGAATTTTGATATAGGTCTACTCGTAGCTAGTGGTATTATCAAATTCTAACATTGGGCTTTAATTAAGAGTAAGTACATATTGCAAATTATTTAATCTCAATAAAATTGTTTCCATCCGTCTATATTAGCACTAAAATAAATTTAATATTTTATTGTTATGACTTGCAAAGTAACAGTGTTTTTTCAAGCAAATGTAAGAATGAAAAACAAACTAACGTGTCAATTGTATCAATTTTAATTAGTAATGCTATTACTGGCGTATACGACCAGCTGGCGTTACGTGCCTCATCATCCTGAGCCAGTTAGCCTCTTGACTAACTAACGAACTCTCTTGATAATGGACCCCAAATCTCATCCTATTAGGTATCAATGACAGTCCAAGTTTTGCCCATCAAACTGGAGTATATGAAGAAGGTAAGCCAGGCTGGCGTTACGTGCCTCATCATCCTGAGCCAGTTAGCCTCTTGACTAACTAACGAGCTCTCTTAATAATGGATCCCAAATCTCATCCTGTTAGGTAGCAATGACAGTCCAAGTATTACCCATCAAACTAAAGTAGGAATATGAACCAGCTGGCGTTACGTGCCTCAACATCCTGAGCCCCTTAGCCTCTTGACAAACTAACGAACTCTCTTGATAATGGACCCCAAATCTCATCCTGTTAGGTAGCACTAACAGTTCAATTACTGTCCCTCAAACTGGAGTATACGAAGAACGTGAGCCAGGCCAGCGTTACGTGCCCTATCAACCTCAGCCAGTTAGTCTCTTGACTAACTAACGAGCTCTCTTGATAATGGACCCCAAATCTCATCCTGTTAGGTAGCAATGACAGTCCAAGTATTGTCCATCAAACTGGAGTATATAAAGAACGTAAGCCAGGCTGGTGTTAACTGCCTTATTATCCTCAGCCACTTAGCCTCTTGAGTAACTATTGAGCTCTCTTGATAATGGATTCCAAATATCATTCTGTTGGGTAACAATGGCAGTCCAAGTATTACCCCTCAAACTGGAGTATATAAAGAAAGTAAGCCACGCTGGCGTTACGTGCCTTACTATCCTCAGCCAGTTAGTCTCTTGAGTAACTAACGAACTCCCTTGATAATGGATTCCAAATATCATTCTGTTAGGTAGCAATGGCAGTCCAAGTATTACCCCTGAAACTGGAGTATATAAAGAACGTAAGCCAGGCTGGTGTTACGTGCCTTACTATCCTCAGCCAGTTAGTCTCTTGAGTAACTAACGAGCTCTCTTGATAATGGATTCCAAATATCATCCTGTTAGGTAGCAATGACAGGTCAACTATTACCCCTCAAACTGGAGTATATGAAGAACATGAGCCGGGCTGGCGTTGCGTGCCTCATCATCCTTAGCCAGTTAGTCTCTTGAGCAACTAACGAGCTCTCTTGATAATGGATTCCAAATATCATCCTGTTAGGTAGCAATGACAGTCCAAGTATTACCCATCAAACTAAAGTAGGTGAGGAATATGAACCAGCTAGCGTTACGTGCCTCATCATCCTGAGCCAGTTAGCCTCTTGACTAACTAACGAGCTCTCTTGATAATGGATTCCAAATATTATCCTGTTAGGTAGCAATGACAGTCCAAGTATTGCCCATCAAACTGGAGCATATGAAGAACGTAAGCCAGGCTGGCGTTACGCACCTCATCATCCTGAGCCAGTTAGCCTCTTGACTAACTAACGATCTCTCTTGATAATGGATTCCAAATATCATCCTGTTAGGTAGCAATAACAGTCCAAGTATTGTACATCAAACTGGAGTATATGAAGAACGTAAACCAGGCTGGCGTTACGTGCCTCATCATCCTGAGCCAGTTAGCCTCTTGACTAACTAACGATCTCTCTTGATAATGGACCCCAAATATCATCCTGTTAGGTAGCAATGACAGTCCAAGTATTACCCATCAAACTAAAGTAGGTGATGAATATGAACCAGCTGGCGTTACGTGCCTCAACATCCTGAGCCACTTAGCCTCTTGACTAACTAACGATCTCTCTTGATAATGGATTCCAAATATCATCCTGTTAGGTAGCAATGATAGTCCAAGTATTGCCCATCAAACTGGAGTATATGAAGAACGTAAGCCAGGCTGGCGTTACGTGCCTCAACATCCTGAGCCACTTAGCCTCTTGACTAACTAACGATCTCTCTTGATAATGGACCCCAAATATCATCCTGTTAGGTAGCAATGACAGTCCAAGTATTACCCATCAAACTAAAGTAGGTGATGAATATGAACCAGCTGGCGTTACGTGCCTCATCATCCTGAGCCAGTTAGCCTCTTGACTAACTAACGAGCTCTCTTGATAATGGATCCCAAATATCATCCTGTTAGGTAGCAATGACAATTTGAGGGTAATGTAAATTGTATAGGCTAAAACATATGACATCAATATCAAAGTTTTAAACTATAAATAAGATACTACATAGAATAAACATAACTCATTCATATAAGAAAATAAAAATTATATTTTTATGTGAGGCACCAAAGAATTTTTATTTAGCTCTGTGGCTATTTTTGATATTTTTAGAAATTTAATTCTCCCTAGATAAACATACTTAATAAACTAGGTGTAAATTAGCGCCAATCTGAAAAAATCTGCTTTAAAATATTATGTTTTATAAATAACCACTTTATAACTTTAAAGTGTTTTTCGAAATTGCTTTCTGCTTATAAAAGAACCAATTTAACTCTTTTAAAAAACTAATTTGTCAATAACAGGAATAAAAAAACATATTAATAAACATAAATTAGATTGGTTTGGATTTTCTTAGCATTCAATGCACTCATTCATTCTATTTTGGTTTTGACAAGGTCTTATTAAACCTCAAATGCTATAAAATAAAACATTTTATATTAAATTCTTATTAAGGTAAACAAATTAAAAACACCTCCTTTTAATCGCTTGAATATTGAAACATCAACTTTCAAAACCTATAAACTACATTCAATAACGGATTTAAAAAAGATTTGTAATAATTTTGCAACAATAAAACTTAGGGTATTTATTTACATAAAAATGATTGATTAGTTTTAATTTGTAATAAATACTCATGATTGTATAACACTAATAAAATACATAGTTTTGAGTGACATTAACAAAATATATGAAGAAAGTTTTTCGTCACAATTACAATCTGTATTTTTAACCTAAACCATATAAGAAACGTCTAAGTTTTGTAAACAATAAAAAGATTTATTTAGGAATTTAAACGCCACAAATCTCACGTCAAATTGTTGTTCTTTAAAAAAAACTATATCAGTTTAAATGTATAACTTTGAGCTTGATCTAAAATTGCTTAGTTAGTTGTTACATTGTATATTAAGGCAGTAACTTGTATTACATAGGTACTACGCCCAAAACATATTTTTTGAAGCGACTGTCCATTGTTTATCACATCGCCGATGGTCTCCGAAGAGTTTGAAAAATAACTTTAACAAACAATATAGCCAATTAAAGGTTTTTATTAGTAAAGTTCAAATCGCAGTTGTCCAAAATGGACGATATCAGGTATTATCTTTTGAGATGTTTTATTTTTTATACTTTTAGGGCATAGGCATACCCGTAAAAACATTATAGCATTAAAAGGTTTAGTTTAAATTCTTAATCTGTAATATTTACAAAAATGTAATGCCGTTTCCAAATATAATTGACACAATGTAAACAGGGTGTTCCTTAAAAACTCTACAAACTTTGAGATGAGGTTCCTTTGCAAAAATATAAAAACACTTGTATGGATAATCTTAACTATACAAAACATGTTAGTACCTTTATCTAGGTACTAATATGTTTCAATGTCCTTCTGTATGTCTGTTTTGTTTAGAAAAAATTGTTTTATTATTTAACAACCACTGAGTTAAAAATCACAAGCTTGCCATAGTGCTTTATGATAATATAGATCTGTTTTAGATAGCAATAATTGTACTACATGTTCACAGTTTTAAAATGTTTGCTCTTTAAATGTTGTGTACCATATAAAGTACTTATAGAATTGTCAAATAAAGTGCCAACATTTTTAAAATGTTAAACATATATTTAAATGATTTTTACCATATTATAAAATATGCATAAATATCCATTATAACCTCAATACCATGTTTGCATATTTTAACCCCAGGTGTTCTTAAAAAGCAACTAGTTTTGTAATATTCACAATCAAACAAAGATACAGTAAACCATTTTAGGACCCATATTTGTAGGAAATATTTCAACCCAAGAAACCACATCCTAGAGTTTGAGAACGTAGTTGAAGAACACCTCGTACATGTAGAAGATAATGTACACAGTATTCTTCATCAAGATAGCTCATTAGTGAGTCGTGGGTGAGCTCCTCATCGTCTCAGCTGATAAGGCACGTACCGCCTGCTTAATCCTCGTTCAACTCGGCTTATCGAACTTATCCCTAACGTGACTTTGATACATCTTCAGTTTGTAATACTAAAGTATGTTTACAATAAAACAGTAATACCAATGACAAATAATAATGCTAATTATATTAGTACTAATTATTATAGTATATAGTAATAATACTATTTGAGTCAAGTAGTAAACGTTAGTAGCATGTCTTTAATTCAGTATTAAAAGCCAAAATTACATTAATTTTACATCAACTTATGAATTGACACAGTTTCAGCAATTTGATTTTTTTAACTATACAAGGCTAGTGACAATGTAGTATTAACCTTTTAGTGGCCACATTATATAAAACACTAAAGCATATTCCTTTTACTATGAATAAACACGACCATTTGAAAATGATAAATAATATTTTGATGAGTCAGTGTTAAACATTTATTATTTAACTACTGATCTTTAAAGTTAGTGTGTGTGCTTTTTTTTCTTGGGAATATAATTTAATAACCTTACAATTTAAATCAGCAAACATAATCTATTAAATATTAACTACCCAGATTCTTCTGCTGAAATTTATCCTTACAACAGAAAAAGAAAACTAAATCAAAATAAAAACTAAACTATACAAAATAGTTAATTTCAGTTAGCGTCGCTAATTGCATTCCCTTCTCCGTTGTAATAAGTAATCCTACAGTGATCACGCAGATTAACATCCCAAAGGAAAGCACGTCTCTTTCCTGAGGGAAAGTCCTGCTGCTTTAAAGATTGCGTTGTCTGCGAGAAATCAGTAGAATTTTCACTAGAAATATTCACCCTTTCGCCTAAGCTGGAAAACTCCAAACTAAAAGGGCAATAAAAACTAAACTGATTTTGGAAGTAATGTTTAGGTCTATAAAAATGTTGGAGTAGTTGTTTCTTCCTTATTTGAAACTGTTTGCAAATTTTTAACAGAGAAACATAAAGTTTTCTCATTCATTTGTCTTCACACTAGTTGGCCTGTATTTCCCGATATGTGGAAGGACAGACGGTCTATTAGCTTGTCCTGTATGTATAACAATGTGTCTGACCTAACTAGGTAGTGGTGGTGGTAGATTTATTTAAGATGCGTTCGTATTACGTCAGAATTGACTATCTGACTCAATAAGGGTGAGGGTGGTGTTGATTTCAGGAAAAAATACCAGGACAACAATGACTGATTTCAAATATGTTGAGCCTTGTAGTTCTGAAATTAAAAAAAAAGACTTTTATACGATACAGAACCCACGTTTTGGCCGATATTTACCTCGCTGTCAATTTAAGATATTTAGCAAGTGGAAATTCATTTAGAGGTAATCCACTATAAAATTTACGAAACAGACCATTTAAAAAGTAATTTCAGAAATAAGTAGAGCTTTTACTCTAGTACTTTGAGGTTTTGAAATTGCTGAGTAAATTTATTCACAACTCATCGCTGACTAATTATTTAGTGAACTAAAATGCCTGTTGTGGTAATGAACCCATGACTACCAATACACAGTGACGATGACTACAAATATAAGTGTACGAACACTATTTATAAGTCTAATAATTAAGTATTTTATGAGTGATATATTTCCTAATTAATTAAAAATATCAAAGTGTATGATATGTTTCCACCCATGTATGTATGTACAACACCACTATACGTGTATGGTGGGTAGATGGGTAATTTTCATTGATTACTTATTAATTATTATAATATATTTATGTACTTAAATATATACGATATTCAAATAAAAGTTTCTTTGTGGCATTTATTGTACATTCGATTTTTGTTTCAACAATATATAAAGAATGTATACATGGAGCTATGACTTATTTTACATGTTATAAACGTCTTACAAATGAAGCACTAATGACATCTTGTACATTCCAGCTCTCACTCCACTCTCCATCTTTGTCTTCAAGACGGAAACATGTTTGCGTGTTTTCAATTTGGTTTTTAAAACGGTAAACACATTTTTTATTCCCAGAAATAAACTAAACATTTTTCTATTGTTTGTAAACATTTTGGAACTATTCGGGAAACAGAAACTTCGTATACTAAAAATTCGGGATATACTAACAGAAACATCGTAAAAATGATAGAAACAGTTACAAAAAGTGTTTCTGAAAACACGTTTGTAAGTGTTGATACAGTAAGACTTGTTTCTTCAGTCAAGTTGATATTTATACTCTGAGTAACCCTCGTAATAATCAGGGAATACTCAAAGATAAATTTTTAATGTTAATTGAGGTGTGGTGTATATAAGATCGAGCAATTAACTTTAATTAAATTGTAAATTTAAAAGTTATTATGTCCCTTTATTAATTATAGAGTATAGTCATTCGTTTATTATAACAAGTGTTAGCCCATCATGTAATGAAAATTTAAGTAGGATCACTACATAATAATAACAAAATTAACGCATTAGCACGTGCAGTTAATTAAAAAGCTATTTATTATTACAGTATTTTAGTGAAGGAAGTGTCTTCATTGAGTTAATCAAATTTATATTTTGTTATTATTTAGCAGGCTTGTTCAATTGTGGTTTATGGAATGGCAATTTCCTAAATACCAGGATAAGAAATAAAATAAAGGAAGGAACATATTAAATAAAATTTTATTCAAATATAAATATTTATATATTTATATAGACTTATTATATATTTATATTTATATAGGTATATATTTAGATAGACTTGTTAAAACATGTTGTTGATAGTCTACAATAATACTAAATTTATTAAAAAAGTATAGCGATTGTTTAATAATTCACTCTCAGTACGTTTAAACGCCATTTAATATATAATTAATTTTTGATCAGTAATTCCATCGGTATGTATCATAGCGAAGCTTTCCTATTACAGGACATTAATTTTTTAAACATTCTTATAATACGGGGCGAAATTAATCCCCGTATTATTAGTACTTTTTCCGTATTTTGTATTAAACTTTATTGTGTGTAGTAATATAACAAAGAAGAAACTGTTTTCTAAATGCAAAACCTAAAATGTTGATAAAATTGAGACATTTTGATGGATTTTGGATTTAAACAATCAGCATCAGTAAGGTCAGTTAAAATTCTATTTATATTTCTAAGCCTATTTAAAACTACTAGATAACATGTTGATGAGAGTTACAAGCAATTTTATATTTTTAATTTACTTCAAAAAATACTAACCAATTATTAACGTTTTCTTGTGTTGTATACATTGAAGTTTTCTGGTTATTACCTAATCCATTCAGTAAAAAAAAATTGTAACATTTATTAATATTAAAATAACAATATAGTAAAAATCTAATACTTAAAATAAAATTGTTTTTAAATAATCTAAATATATGCTTTACTTACTTGGATGATTATATTCTTTTTAAATAGTTTAAACAATCAGTGGAAAGTATAGGCTAATAGGATTTACATTATAAAAATTATATGTATTATATCTTTTTTTTTTTAAGCTGGATGTGAGAATTTGCAGTCTGACGGAAGTAACATTTGTTATAGTTAGAACTTTATACGAGATAAAGGTCCCATTTTCAGAACGCTACGTCTCTCCTGGAACCAATTTTCCTGTCACAAAACTTTATTGTTTTGGGTCAACATTTCATCTAGAAGATATATCATTTACTTCTATATATTATTTTTTGTTTTAACACTTTAATTTCATTACTAATCATATTAATTATATAATACACAAAATAATTATGAATCAACTGTAATTACATAACAACAAATAAATTTGAGTAATTTTTTATCGTTAGCCATGAATGTTAGCAATGAGAAAGTACAACTGGAAAAAATTTTAAGTAAGTTATATGACGACGTTGTATCTATCAGCTCTTTTTTTTAAGTGTTGCTTTACTATTACTTCATTTCTTAATTTTTTTTTCAACAAGTTCCTAGGAAAGGTTAGAATAAGTAGTTTTTCTCCTAAGGTAAATGGACTAAAAGTATATGGTCTCATTTTAACATACTATCAACTCCCTGTTATTAACAACATATATCATGATAAGTTATAATTATTATATATAATCATAAATAATAATAATGATAAGTCGGCAGTTGTGGCACAGTGCTGTAACCCAGCTACTTGGGGAAAAAGTGTTTGGGAGATTGTATGCGATAGGTTCCATGCTCGGTCCTCTTAATACGGACACGGCGTCAATGGTTGCCATCGACGTGGATACTACTAGAGAAGTATAAGGTGTCCATGTTGGGTGGTAGTCAATGTTGAGATGTTATGTATGGAAGAGAACTGAGTGTCAGGCTTGTCAGTTAGTTGAAAACCAGAACAACACTACGTGGTTCGGATTCCTTGTTAAGCTGTAGGTCCATAGTTGCCCTGTCTGAGCTAAAATAAATAGTCCTTTCTCAGCTAATTAGAACTCAGATAGTAACAATGACTACACTCGTTCATCTACACTCATCACACTAATTCACCCCTCATATTTGCCCATATATCAACGATCGGCGTCTTAGAAATGATTGATAATAATAATTTATATTGTTATAAATCAGATTTAATTATTTTAAATTCCAAAAAAGGTCCATTGCCTGCTGTTAAGGATACCCTGACGTTTTATTTTTGGATTTTACCGAAGAGATAACATTCGCCCAGTTGTTATTTACATAATTCATGGCCTTATGGTGATATTTACTTTGACCTTGGACAGTTTGCTGGTTTCTGTCTCATCACTTACTTCTCAGCAACACCCAACATCAAACCATTCACTACATCGTAACTAATTATTGCACGTCTCAAAGATTCATTTTATTTACTTTATTTACTATTTTTATCACAATATATTTACCGTAATAATTAATTTCCTTCCCTGTTCTAAATATAAGGCCCACGTATTTATTTATCCCTCAGAAATGGAAACTTGGCTGAACTGTTATGGCATTAGGTACTTTACACAAATACTACTGTTTTGTTTGTTGAGTTGTCGATTTAGTGTAAGGAAATATTTACTTTAAAGTATGTTGCTTAAACATAAAGTTTGACATTTGCTGAAAGTTTTAGCTTACTGAATAGTACTTATAGATGTGTAAAAGGCGCCAGACCTGGCAATAAGAACTCTCCTACGTTACGACCCCTCTGGGAGTCCTTTCAAAAGAACTGCAAACAACTGCACTTACTATCTTAAGCATTATGTTCCATGTAATTTACCTCTAAGTGTATAATTCATGATACAAAACACGAACTCGTGTATTAAGGTAAAACATTTATTTTTAGTTTCGGTAAAACTTTATTACATAATTATTTTAAGAAAACTTGATGTTTTTGACACGCATTTATTAACAAAATTGATTAAATTTAGATCTAATATTTAAATACTTTTATTGTTTTATTTTATGTTTTTTAAATAGATTTAACTGTCAATAACTAATTAAAAATAAGCGTTAATTAGATTCAAATCATAAATTAAGTAATAAATAGGTGGACTTATATTTATTTGATACATATGAACGTAACACAACACAAACTATTAAAATATAAATACAAACTGTTAATAAAGTACAATAGTGATAAAATAGGTAAAGGGAATGGTCATAAATATTAAAATTAAATAAATACATAAAATATGAGCTTAGCAACATTTTCAGCTACTAATCCAATTTAAATGTAGCAATCATAGTTTAACTATAATATTAATTATTTTTTTGTGTTTGTGAAAGAAGCATCGATTAATTGGTTCACAAGCACAAAGATTTATTGCTACGTTTTAAGTCGTATACCTTTATCCTTTAATTTGCAACTATTTTTAAGTTTACCATTTTAAAAACTAAGGAAAACTAATTCATTATATTTTTTACATGCTATAACCAAATTAATTACACCAAGTAATTCATGCATTGCATTTACTATTCATGCATGCTTTCTTAAGTTAATATATACTAAATTATGTTGATATACAATTTGTTTCTTTTCAAGAGTATTATTCATTTATTTTTATCTCCAAATTATCTATTGTATTTCATAGATCAACATAAAAACGGTAATTAACAACAAACAAATTATTAGTAAGAGAATTTATGATGCAAAAGGTAATGAAAATGTTAAGTAAAAGCTAATGGTGAAATTTAATTAAATATCAAACGTAGTTAATAAGAAATAAATGTACATAAATTAAAATTTGAAGTTTGTAGAAATATTTAACAATCATGTGATTGTTATTATAAAATGTAATAAAGCTGTTCCATTCCAAAAAATGACGTTAAATTATTAAGTTACTTTTAAAGCCCATACCCAACTAGTTTCATGATAATATAATAATATGTTTTCGTACACCAGATTTAAAATCAACGTTACTCTTGAATACCCTAGAGAGAATTAGTACTATATTGGTATGGAAATTAGTTTTTGACTGAGGTTAAATGTATAAGAACTAATGACATGCTAATACATTTTATATTATGGAAATTATCTGTAATATATATATATATATAATATTTGCATGGTTCAGGAACGAACATGAAAATATATTTTTAATGAAAAACAGGCTCCAATTATTGCCTGGAACTAAATTCCGAAGATATTAATAGCTCAGCATTAAGCTGTGTATCTGAACTGTTACAAGTTAGTTGTTTACTTTGCAGAGCCTAGTCATTTTTTAAATAATTGTGGTAGATTTTTTTGGTTTTAATCAGTGTAAGCATATAGCATAGCCGTTATTAAGTGTTGAAATGTGAAATATGGTTATGTTTGAAAATATATACATCTACAATCAGAATGAAAATACTTTTGAAAATGTCTGCCTAAAAACAGAGGAAGCCCACTCATAACGTCTAATGCAAATAAAGTATTACTTTTACGCCAAATTAAACTATTTGTTGATTTAAAGATATAATACAAAATAACGGAATGTTTTTCTTGAGAGAACGACCTAATGTACATTTGACTATTTCTAAATGGTGTCAACAAAGTTACAGAAGTCCGAAGTCAAAGCTGCGCAACTGTCTGGAAGAGGAGCAACTTTGGCTTTCAGTAGTTACTTGCTAGTAATCACAGCTCTCGTCTCATCTAACTGTTGGTAAATATAACGTCATCACTTGACTATTCATTAGTGGTGTCAACAAACTTACAGAAGTCATAAGTCAAAGCTGTGCAACTGTCTGGAAGAGAAGCAACTTTGGCTTTCAGTAGTTAATTGCTAGTAGTTAGCTGTCGTCTAATCTAACTGTTGGTAAATATGTCGTCATCAATTTTGTACTGTTTTAATTGTATTTAATATAAGTACCAAACAAAAATTTAACTACAATAACATTCTCTTATATGTTACAAAGTATTCATATCTTTTTCTTCAGACAAAAATATACTGGTCTTTTCGTTTCCAGTTCATTAACCTATTTTCCAAGGTTAAGATAAATAAAGAATATATTTTACACAACGGCTTTGGTAAGTAATAATATTAGTCTTAACAATATAATATTCAATATATTATCTTTTTGCATGAGTTGAGAACCATTTTAAAAATTTCATTTCAGTTTAGAAAATCAAATATATGTAACGGTTCTCATTATAACACATATTATCTATTGAAAATATTTATTACTTATATCTATTAAATAATTTATAATTACTCATATAAAATATTACACTTTCTATATCTGTGAAATAAAAACCACCAAGTAGTAAATTGATCCAATTACAAGTGTGTGTGGGTGTTCCCGGTAACGAGGTGGTGACTGATACGGTATGATTAAAGGAAGAATGTGCGGTTCTCCCCCACTGCGAGGTGCTGCTGACAAAGGCTCCTCAGCACGACGGTTCAGAGACTGCGTCAGCCGAGTTTAGTTTTAATGTGCTTTTAATTACTTCAGAAGTGTTTACAAACAAACAGCTGTGTCCAATTATATAAAACAATTATACTTTTGATCACAGATCACATTATGTATTTAAATACTTTCCTTCACTTTAAAGTTAGTTCATTAAATAGTTCAAGGATGTATTGGCTTCACTAAAACAACAAAAAGTTACTTTATTTACCTTAAGTTTATATTTTTCTGTAATTTGGATGATTTTTATTTGTATTCCATATTTCGAATTTTTTCCTATGCGAAATAACGGAAAGTTAAACATTATTTTGCAAATTGATTATTGCATGCTTTTATCTTATTATTTAATTTTACACTTTTATTATTTTGATCATGGTGGTATATAAGCATAATTTACGTACACAAAGATTTATAAAATTAATGTAAGCCTAAATATGTGTGAGTTTATTAATAAATACATGAAAATATTAATTGATAAGAACTATATTATAAAATTCAGTTACAATTACAGTTTAATTTTGATTGTTAATGCCGATAACTATTTAGCATTATTACATCTCTAAGGAACTCCTGAGAGTAGTGTTTAAATGTCGGTCCTGGGACAACCTTGACCTTTGTACTGTTGTTGTTGTTTACAAATTTATCACCACGTGTTGACCTTGAGGTCAAGTTTACTATTGTTTACTAGCGATAATCAGTAAGGTCGTTGACCTTTCATTGATAATCACCACGTAGTGACCTTGAAGGTCAAGTTTACTACGAGCACGTGGACCCCCCCGCGACGTTGTCCTAGGTCAGTGTTGTTTTGGTGTGACGTCACGCCATTTTCGCGCTCTTTCTTCTGACGTCACGCCGTATTTATTAAATTAATTGTATTTTATTTATTTAATGCTGGCAAAAAGTGTCGAAGACCGGTGCCAGGATCGATCCTAGAACCTTCCGTTTGTGAGACGGAGTCGATACCACTGCGGCACAGTGACACACCCGAGAGGGTAACGTAAGTAGCGGCAGAAGAACGCGTGTGGCAGCTCGCTTCGCTCGAGCCGCGATATACTATATAAAATGTACCGATATTTCCAACCGGTATTTTTCCAATAATTTGTATTTATTATAGTATTAATTTGTTCAAAATGGATGCAAAAAAAAATCTGTTGGTTTGTCGTCTGCTAGTATCAGCTGATGTGGTTCGCTTTGCTTACACCAATCCATAATATGCACACAAAAAAATGTTTTTCTTTATACTATATAAAATGTACCAACTGTTTTGGCACAGTGTTACTAACTCTCACGATTAATTGCATTATACTATATAAAATACATATACGATTATTAAATTATACTAAAGTAAATATATATATAATTTTTTTTCTTTTAGTTATACTATATTAAATACATATACGTTTTTCTGTGTTACATTAATTTGTTATCCTTTTCTATCCTTTTCGGTTGACAATAAGTACGATAAAATGGTTGTTAAGTATTAAGAGAATAGAACTTGGTAAGAACTCTGAACTCGACCATTGGCGCAATAATTTTTATTTAATATAGTATTAATTTATTCTGACCATTTAAACCAGATGTAAAAAAACAATCTGTTGGTTTGTTGGATGTGGTTCGCTTCGCTTACGCCGAGCCAGATGCATTTATACTATATGAAATGTATTTTTCCCCAATAATTCTTATTTAATATAGTATTAATTTATTCAAACAAAATCTGTTTTTCGGTGTACAGTAATATTCGTTTTCCTTCACATATAATGTATACTATATAAAGTGTATACCAGTATTTTTTCTTGTTGTCAGTGTAGACAACTTATGCTTTCATTCATAGTATACTATAATAAATCCGTGTACTATAATAAGTGCATCTATATTCATTCTTTGTCACGTTATAATATAATAATTGTTATGGCGATACATTTAAACAGATTAGAAAGGATTCTGGTTTTTCTGTGTGCATATTTTATTTCAATATTGCATGTATTTATACTATATGAAGTATATTGTTCATACTAAATCATTATTTACGTTGTACTATAATAAATGCAATTAATTTTTATATACAAATCAGTTAGAATATCTTTGAAACAGCTTACACATTTATAGTTACTTATTTTTATTACAATAATAAATGTATATTTGTTAATATATATTAATTTAAGTTAAATTTTAATGTACTAGTATTAGGCGAGCAAAGACTGGTAGGAGTTATCAATTTTACAGTTACCGCGTACGGCATACAAAGTGCCACTATCAAATCAGCGTGACCCGGCGACCTCTCCGTAAGATAGTTCCAACTGTCTCGCGAACTGATTATAAGACTGCTGCTCATTTCTGCTAGCCTGATACTTTGTTTTTCATTGCATGTTGTTCGGATTCCATATTTAAGTGGTTTTTTCTATATTTTTAGTAGATATATAGAAAATAAAAATCATATTATATTTTATTTAATATTTAATTTAGGTCAAGATAACTGCATTATTATATATTTTGGTTTTAAATAAGATATATTAAACGTTTATCGCAGTAAAACTTATACCTTGAAACTTATTTATTCCTTAAATAAAAACCTAATATAAAAATGGAATAATAATACAATATAGATGTTAAATTCAACATAAATTTCATTTCAGATATGCAAATTTGAGTAAATAAAACAACAATGAATCCATTAATAACTTTATACTGTATTAACATGATTTTACAGTTATATTTACTACATAGTATGCTACTAGTTCATAAAATGGTCTTTTGCTTATGACTGATTTTAAGTGTATAATTTATTTTGGTAAACATGATAAACCAAATACACATGACAAAACAAATACGACCAACTTAGTTACATTGAACTGGTGTTAGTCCATTTATAAATATACACTTATGTAAATGTTGTTTTTTTTGTAATTATTATTGCTTGACTTCTTTTAAATTACAAAATAAAATGACAGACTAGAATACACAAGCCTTCAAAATATAATACACTTTTGAGATAAGCTATATAGTGCTTCATATATTATTGTTTATTAGTCTGTATATCTGATGAAATAATAAATATTTTTTAAATGAACAAAAAAGTTCATTTTTCAAATATCGGATATAAATTCATATTCAACAATTATATCATACTTGAGCCAAACTATTAAAATTAAAGTTCATCAATGACTGTAAAGATAATTTATATAATCAAATATTTGGGTAAATAAAACAATATAGAGATTGTTCTGTGCAAGAAAGATATTCTTATTCTTTATTTATTTACAAATTTTTACATCTTTATTTACAAATTTTGTCCTTGCTCAGAATCTTTGTACTTGATTCTTCAACTCCTCTCAGCTCGGCCATTAGTCTGTTTTAGAGTTCTTCCCGACACTCTTTAGAACTGATGCTTTCAAATAATTTAATAAATGAGTATTCGTGATTTCTAACTTTGTTGCAAACACAACAATCAGGACCACAAGCAGCTGTTTCTGTATGATCCCCCTTAAATATTATATCTTCTACATCCTCGACCATTTCAGCCATTCTTTGAAGTTTTTCTTCAGCTTCTGGACTCCAGCTAGGTTTTGCAAATCTCAGCTCAAACATGACCATCAGCAAGTTTGCATACATTGTACCTGTGGATGAGTCTTTAATTAGAGTTGTTTAGCTGTCAGACCTTTATTTCTTCTTTCATTATATGATTATTATATTTAAATTAAGTCAATTGTAATTGATTTGTAAATATAACTAGGAAATACCTTTTGTAACTGGCTAGTTTATTCAGAATTTGTGTTAGCTAGTTGTTAACTAGTTGCTGTAATTGAAATACAGACCATTTCTTTCCTCGGAGTTAACTGTCAAACCTTTATGTACATATGAAATGTTATATAATTTTCTTATTTCATTATTTGTATTTCATTTATATTTATGAAATTAACTAGTTATAGTTTGTATAGAATTTGTATTATCTAGTTATCAACTGGTTTTTGGTTTTTGTACGTTATTAGTATGAATAACTGTATTTATTTTTATTTCCATCATATTTTGTATAAATATATATTTCATTACCTATGTTTCCATATAACACTCCACCATATAACATTAATTTTGTAAAAACTTTTATTATACTGTAAATACATGTTATTGTCAATTAAAATTGTACCCAACATGAAATCTGATTAGAAAGTATAAAAATCTGTCAAAATAAATTTATGATCAAATTGATTTGTTGAATACTATTTAAAACAAAATTTTCATTTTGCAAACTTCAAGCTGAAATTGAAAAAATGGAATCAAATGGTTTTTATAATAATACAATGACAGAGAAAATACAAAGAGCATTTTTTTTTTATTATTTTAAATAATATTTTTTACAATACCAGACAGTGGTGTATATTGGACTAATGCATCATGAATGATCAGACAATATGCCGTTGTATCCTTTGGTATATCGGCAGTTGTTTGAATCTCAATGCGAACATCCAATGATCCAGTCTTTAAAGTCTCAACTTGTTTTGAACAATCAATTACTATTAAAGGTGTCTTCTCTTGAAAAGTCATTTTATCCAAACAAGGTTGATCATCACCACCTATGTAATATGATGATTGAAATCTTGAATACATATCATATAAAATTGATTTATTTCCATTTAAATTATCATACGGATAGTACTTGCTGTTCAAGTACAGTTTTATATTATCCAAATTACAAAAATCAAAATGCGAAGCATTCTTATTTGCTTTGTCTTTACGATCAGTTTGAAAACCAATTATTACATATCTTGGCTTCTCCATCATGGATGATGTTTTGACTGTCCAAGTTAAAAACTTTGTAATTGGTAATGATGGGTACTCATGTAACTGCCATCTTCTGAATGGTATAGATATGGGCTGATCTCTTTCAGTCAAACGTAGAAGAGATAATTTCACTTCATCATCAACTCGAACATACGGCATTTTCCAAACAACTTTATTAAGTTGAATTTGAAAGTCAAATAAAGCACAACATTTTTATCATTAGATGAACGTAACAGGACTAGTTCTTGTTTTATATTCAGTAAAATATGATTATAATCCTCGGCAAAACCAAGTAGTAATTTAAGTGGAACACAAAACGAAAATGATGTTCTATCAACCATCACACCCATGGTTTCGTTTTGCCAACATGCATTCTGCATCCAGTACTTGTCTCCTGGTCTAGAGGTAAGTAAATTCTTTATTGTTGTAGAAATACCTACCTTTTTTACTCTATCAATTTCAGTTCCACACAGTTCGTATCTGATTTCATCGAACAGAAATGCCATAGCATTACTAACCAACTGAGTTGTGGTGTCATCAGTTTGAGGTGTACCTGTCTTGACTAATTTGCCTTCCAAAAGCAAATAACTTTTACTAGGTAATGTGTAAACATCTTGCTGATGAACAGGTATCCGTATCTCATCACTTGTTTTGTAAGAATTTGACGTATACGGATTATGAGAATGCCATTCAATATCAACAATAGAACTATCAAAGCTAGGATTTGTTCCTATATCTAAAATATTATTCATCCTTACTCTTGAAAGAGGACACTTCTGTACGTAGGTATATTTTGTTCCGTAATGTTAACTGCTTAACGACTTGTTCACGACTGACACTAGATTCTCTTTTTGCGGTCAATGTTTTATTTTTTCTCTTTATCCGATACAGTAGCAGGAAATACTAAGCCCATTATTTTCTTCTCGGTCTAATATCTACTCTTATATTGATATATTCTTTTCTAAAATTAATTAAATTACCAAATTGATCTTCTAAATTAATATAAAATTCGCTCAAACTCAATTGCTTGTTTATTGGTAGATATTTAACTGTATTTGGGATTTCTACAATTTTAAATCTTGGTGCTACAGTTGGATAGAATTCGTGTAGTACGTGACCTTCAATCCCGTCTCTATAAGACCCTCGGACTAAATTACATGTGATTCGTATGATGTCTACTTTATTAATGGACACTTGATTAGGTGACTTGTGGACTTTATTCGCTTCTAATTTCACACCCTTTTCAAATCCTAATAAGGATGCAATGGTGTTCTCTTTGGTGAAATCGATCTCTAGTGAACAACTTAAGTGACTTTTTAGTGTATTGTTATTAGCTTCGAGTTTAAAATGCGTTGTAGGAGACTTTACCTTTAATTCCTCGATTACAAAATTATTTATATCATCTATTTCATAAGCACCGGTAGCTATATTTATTTCTATATCTTTGCCGATGTACAGTTTATTATTTACATTCTCTTCAATATTAGGCATTGAATTGTAAGTCATGAGGTCCACAAAACCCATCTCCCATTCGTCTGACGATGAAAGATCCATAGCTGGAAAAAGTGTGCACTTGAGGCTTGAACTTCTACCTGTAATACAAATCATCTCCGTCTTGCGAGAAAGTCTAAACACAAATGACCACAATTTACAGTATTAAATTCTTGTTTAGGAAAGTAATTATATCTAATCACCACTCGATATGGTCCGCTGTTAAAATACCTTTGAAGTTCTAACGGTGGTCTCAGATTACCGAAACTATCAAAATAATTAACGTAAAAATCACGCTTATAGTAACATACCCAATGTGTACCACATCCTGTAATACTGTCTAGATTTACAACACCAGATTCCCTTTCGTTAATACTTGATGGAAGTAAATCTCTCATAAATACACCTTTAAAATATGGTATTTTCAATAGTTTCGCATATTTGATTATATCGTTATTTGTTAGCGGAACATTTGGTATATTGTCTATGAGTGGTGATGAGTATATTAGTTTTTTTTAACTGACCTAGATCCTCTGTACGGTTTTAGGTACAAACCTTTACCCTTCTTTTTGATTATTGACTGTCTTTTAATTTTTCTATTGTTACGTTGTTTCCTTCGTGGCTTTTTATTCTTACGTTGTCGTTGACCTTTTCTGTTATCACAGCCACTACCGAGTTTACTTTTAGCTTTCATTACGTTTGTAACTAATGTTCGTATGTTAAACCTTTATCTAATGAGCGAGAACATAGATCATTCAAGACCTCAAATAAGGCAATTTTTCAAACAACCGACTTAAATATACTTTTACACAATCTCATAAAAAGTATTTGTCTGGAAGAGACAGAATATCAGGGAAAAGGCAGTGGATGGACGCTGTCCACTGTTGATGGATTACTTATAAGAGTGAGTAGATATCGTCCAATAGGTGGAAGCTCATATATACCACTGCCAAAAATAATTGCTTATAAAAAGGCTGTAATTAATCCTCAAAATAATATTGACAACTTTTGTTTCAAATGGGCTCTGTTAGCTCGTTATGTTAAGGGAAAACATGTAGAAAGAGTAAATGATAGATACTTTTTACTAAACAATAAGTTTAATTTTGATGGTATAACATTTCCTGTTTCTCTAAAAGATGTGAAGAAGTTTGAACAAATTAATTATGGAGTCAGTATCAATGTTTATGGTTTAGATAACGATAATAATGTTTTCCCTTTGAAAGTTTGTGTTGCTGAACTTGAAAACCATTTTGATTTGTTATTATTAAATAATCATAGTGGTATAAGTCATTATTGTTATATATTACATTTTAGTAAACTAGTGACTTCTCAAGTAACTAAAATGAGAGTAAAATGATTTTTTGTAAAAGATGTCTATCACATTTTCAAGGACATAATCAACAAGACAAACTTTTAAAACACAAAAATTGTTGTAATTTAAACAAGCCAATTAGAGTTAAGATGCCTGAAGTAGATGGTAGTGGTCCTCCATCTCTCAGTTTCAAAAACTTTCACTATAAATATAAAACTCCTATTGTGATATATGCAGACTTTGAATGCATTTTAAGAAAAGAAAACAAATTGTTTTGCAAAACTGTAATAAACAATACTCATGAGCCAATGAGTTTTTGTGTTTATTTTTTGGCTACTAATAGTGTCCCACTATTCATATCTGATAAGTTACCTAATGAACCATACCTTTATAGAGGAAAAGACTGGGATTTAATCATTATTAAAAGGAAAAAATACAATAACTGATCCTTAACAATCCAAATAATAATAAATTAAATATTATTATAATTTATTCCGTAACAGAATTTAAATACTGTGTTACTTTTGTCATTAAAAAATTCATAGAATAGTATTTTACCTTACGATTTTTAAATACTAAATTAAATATTAAATAAAATATAATATGATTTTTATTTTCTATATATCTACTAAAAATATAGAAAAAACCACTTAAATATGGAATCCGAACAACATGCAATGAAAAACAAAGTATCAGGCTAGCAGAAATGAGCAGCAGTCTTATAATCAGTTCGCGAGACAGTTGGAACTATCTTACGGAGAGGTCGCCGGGTCACGCTGATTTGATAGTGGCACTTTGTATGCCATACGCGGTAACTGTAAAATTGATAACTCCTACCAGTCTTTGCTCGCCTAATACTAGTACATTAAAATTTAACTTAAATTAATATATATTAACAAATATACATTTATTATTGTAATAAAAATAAGTAACTATAAATGTGTAAGCTGTTTCAAAGATATTCTAACTGATTTATATATAAAAATTAATTGCATTTATTATAGTACAACGTAAATAATGATTTAGTATGAACAATGTACTTCATATAGTATAAATACATGCAATATTGAAATAAAATATGCACACAGAAAAACCAGAATCCTTTCTAATCTGTTTAAATGTATCGCCATAACAATTATTATATTATAACGTGACAAAGAATGAATATAGATGCACTTATTATAGTACACGGATTTATTATAGTATACTATGAATGAAAGCATAAGTTGTCTACACTGACAACAAGAAAAAATACTGGTATACACTTTATATAGTATACATTATATGTGAAGGAAAACGAATATTACTGTACACCGAAAAACAGATTTTGTTTGAATAAATTAATACTATATTAAATAAGAATTATTGGGGAAAAATACATTTCATATAGTATAAATGCATCTGGCTCGGTGTAAGCGAAGCGAGGCACAACCTTGACCTTTGTACTGTTGTTGTTTACAAATTTATCACCACGTGTTGACCTTGAGGTCAAGTTTACTATTGTTTACTACTGTTATCAGCCACGTGGTGACCTTCAAGGTCAGTTTTCCTAGGTCAGTGTTGTTTTGGTGTGACGTCACGCCGTGTTGTCCTAGGTCAGTGTTGTTTTGGTGTGACGTCACGACGTTTTTCGCGCTCGAGTTGTATTTATTTAATTAATTGTATTTATTGTGTGGGCAAAAAGTGTCGATGGCCGGTGCCGGGATCGATCCGAGAACCTTCAGTTTGTGAGACGGAGACGAATCCACTGCAGCACAGTGACACACCCGAGAGGGTAACGTAAGTAGCGGCAGAAGAACGTGTGTCTTCGTTCGCTTCGCTTACACCGAGCCAGTACACGATATACTATATAAAATGTATTTTTAATTCGTATTTAATATAGTATTAATTTGTTCAGATGCAAAAAAATCAGTCTTTCTTTATACTATATAAAATGTACCAACTGTTTTTTCGCAGTGTTACCAACTCGCACGATTAATTGCAAAAAAATATATCTCAGTGCTGCCAACTCACACGATTTATTACATTATACTATAATAAATACATATACGATTATTAAATTATTTCTATATTAAATGCAAACGCAATTCGTAATCCTTTTTTTACGTTAACTATAATAAATACGTATACGATTATTAAATTATACTATATTAAATACGTTAAAATAGTTGTTCAGTATTAGGAGAACAGAACTTGGCAAGATCTCTGAAGTCGACCGTTGGCGCGCTATCATATCGCTTGACCCTAGTGTCAGTCGTTGCATTATACTATAGTAAATACGTATATGATTTGTTGTTCTAGCTTTGCTCAGACCAAGTTGTTAGTCGTTCGTTATACTTACACCATGGCACACCGTGCTCCTGCTCAGGGTCAATCTAATCAAGATCAAAACAACAGTCAACGTCCGATAACTGATCCAACAATAACAGCTTATCAAACATATTACGATATATTATTTAGAGAAGGAAGAAAACCTGAACAAAGCAAATTTATTTCTTCTAGTACGTGGACAACGGGTGACACTACATGGTATAGGAATCAAACTCATGTCGGATATGGAGGTGAACATGTGCAAGATTCAAATGTATCATCAACAACATTGCCAAGAACAAGAAACAGAACGTCTGATTTATTAGAATATTGGTCAAGACGTTTGGTGGGAGATACTTAAAGATATGCTACAGTTGTCAGAGGACAAAAGTATAAATAGTTATTGGATTGTGTATAATGGATCAGTTCTTTAATTGACTTTGACCGTTAAGGTGTTCAGTAGGTATGGAGTATGCTTATAGTAAGACTTTGATATTAACTAATAATTTAAAAGTAATACTCAGTAATCGGCAAACAAATACAAATATTTTTATTGTGAAAAAGAATAGTGATAATAAACCTGATAGTTTTGTTCCTTTTAATTATGATGATTGGACAGAATTCAAAAAAGGATTTAACGCAATTGATGAAGAATTTTGGAAACGATTTAAGTATCAATATTCTACTTAATTCAGTATAAAAGTTAACTCAGTCTTATCTTAGACACCGTCACGACAACATGGAAACTCACAAGATCTATTCACATGATGATGATGGAAATCTTCAATACGAAACTTTATTTATAATAATAGGAAATAAATTACGTGCTTTAGTCAGAAACAATTCTGATAAGACATATGTTATGATACAAAGTGAACGTGAAGTAATAAAATTGGATTCGGACCAATGGTTGCAATTGATGAGGTGCCTGCCAGCGATAAATAACGAGTTTAATTCTAGATTCAACAGTAAGGCTATAGATGAAGCTTCCATTCAATCTTAAAATAGAGTTGTTATTGGATCTTCATTTGGAGACCGTCAGTTGTATTGAGTGCGAATATTTTTGGTTTTTATATTGTAAGAAGGAAAGTGTTAATAAAGAAGCATTTCTACCATTTATTTCATGGAAGGATACGTATATGAAATACCATAGTGATAAATCATTATTCGTTAACCTGGAATACAGACTGCAACTTTTGAAACAATGAAGTAAGTTCAATTTTCTGATACTGTAAAGATTTATAATTTACCCGAAGAGGATCGAAGACCTGATACTAGATGGCTTATTGATATGTTTCGTGTTAATGAAAAATTGAAACTTCTTAATATTAAAACTGAAAAATCAGCTTGCAGTGTATATAAGTCAACATCTAATGATAAAAATTATAATAAATAATAATTAGAAGAAATAACAGAACGGGGAATTAATAAACTTAAAAGAAAAGGTCAGTTGGAGGATTTTGAAACGCCTGTAAAACGTTACATACGTCCATCTCCACAAGGAGTGAAAAGAAAACAACGTCTGCATGAGGAAAATAGAGAAGATACGCTTCCGACTTCAAAACGATTCGCTATACCCGGATTTAACATGGATCAACAAGATGGTGAAAATGCTGATAATGATGATGACATTATGGAGCCAGATTCAAGTCCACAACATGAGAAAGAAGATATGATGGTTGAAGAAACGTACGTTTCACCGGCTGTGGTATCGGGTAAAGACTTTCTGAAAACACCGCAAGGGAAAAATTTAGCTAGGGAATACGTACTACGTGAGTTTAAGGGAAGACTAGCAAAGAAATACTTTTTAAAATTACTTAAAGGTGGTAAAGAAGTAGATCATAATTATGGTATAAGAGTCGAAGGCGAACAATGGATGATTGGTGATAAGCCATTAGAAATCGATATAGATGATTTTATAATAAATGGTAAAAGATATGAGGGTACACGTGGTTTATACGAACTTTTATTTATGAATATACCTAATCCTTATGTGTACAGTGAAGAAGATCTCGATAGCTACGCTATGATTCTCAGAGATACCAATGCTCACAAGATAAACTATTCACCTAGAGGGAAAGTGAAGTCTAAAAGGGGGAATAAGTATAAAAACATCATATCTTTAATTGCTACACGAGAAAATGAATTAACAAATGAAATGAGCACATATTCAGATTTGGTGCAACAAACCGTGAGTGGAAGTGGAATTATCTTGACTGATGCCAAACCAAACTTTATATATTACGATGATCCCAACGAACTGGTCGACCGCCTGAGGATTTTGAATGCTTCGGAAGATATTGCTCACACTGGACATCAGAATGAAATAAACTCTATAATTGAAGAATTAAAGGAACTAGATGCGAAATGTGTTAAATTAACTGGTAAAAGTATTGTAGATTGAGGTAATAAATAAATAATATTCCATTTAATTTTTATTGTATAATTTTATTTTCACCAACTACTTACAGTTTAGTTATTTCTAGCAATTTTTGTTTTTGGATCTGTGAAAAATGGTTTGACAATTGTCATGTCTATCCAGTCTTCTTTCTTTAATGTTCTGATTGGGTCACCACTTGGAGCCAATAATCTTTATAGTTCATATAAAATATTACTAATTGATCTAACCAAATAGTTTAGCGTAACACCATCTTGCATATGAGTAGGGTCGGCCACATTCGTTAGTCTTTTATTCACAAAGTCCCACGAAGTCGAATCGGATCTGAGTGTTTTACTAAAGAAGTACTTTAAATTGATAACATCGTTCATGTTTATTGGATCACTGACATTTACCAATCACTTGTTTTTAAAATTCCAATAAGTTTCAGTCATGGGTGGACACATTGTGTCTACATACAATTTATTTGCGGCGTCTTGAGATTTTTTCGGATCTGACACATTGCTAATTGTATGATTTCTTGCATTAATTTCTGTATTATCAAATGTCACACAGCGGTCTTTGATAAACTTATAGTTCACATCATCGGTCGGATTAGTCGGATCACCTACATGACAAACTGTTGATCCTTTAGCATCGTACTTTTTATCATCATTTAATTTTAAACATTTATTAAATGACGATTAATGTCGTTTTAAATTTACAGCGTCTCCATCATCTTCGGGTTCCATTAAATTACGCAACCTTTTGCGACGAATGTCATAATCGCCTTCCTTAGTTAATTCAAACCCGATTACTTTAGGTCCTCTAAGACCTTTGTTACTGCTACTAACATTTTGACGTCCAAACTTATCGACGCTCATGATTACACTGACATTATAAAACCGACACACACGATGAACAGACGTGTTAGTTCTTATCGTGGCGCAGGACTGATAAGTACATTAGGGAGTGTGGCTCGTAGTGTCATCAATAGAGCTATAGATATTTTACCTACAGAACTACATTTACCAGGTTATCAGTGGTGTGGTCCTGGTACTAACGTAAAACAGAGATTAGCCAGAGGTGATAGAGGAATTAATAAATTAGATTCAGCTTGTAAAGATCACGACATCGCATACGATAAGTATAAGGACAGTGAACGAAGATCAGCAGCCGATAAAATATTTGCAGAATGAGCTTGGGAAAGAGTGAGGTCATCAGATTCTAGTTTAGGTGAAAAGGCAGCTGCTTGGTTAGTTACAAACGTAATGAAAGCTAAAAGTAAACTCGGTAGCGGCTGTGATAGCAGAAAAGGTCAACGACAACGTAAGAGTAAAAAGCCACGAAGGAAACATCCTAACAATAGAAAAATTAAAAGACAGTCAATAAACAAAAAGAAGGGTAAAGGTTTGTACCTAAAACCGTACAGAGGATCTGGGTCAGTTAAAAAAAACTAATATACTCATCACCACTCATAGACAATATACCAAATGTTCCGCTAACAAATAACGATATAATCAAATATGCGAAACTATTGAAAATACCATATTTTAAAGGTGTATTTATGAGAGATTTACTTCCATCAAGTATTAACGAAAGGGAATCTGGTGTTGTAAATCTAGACAGTATTACAGGATGTGGTACACATTGGGTATGTTACTATAAGCGTGATTTTTACGTTGATTATTTTGATAGTTTCGGTAATCTGAGACCACCGTTAGAACTTCAAAGGTATTTTAACAGCGGACCATATCGAGTGGTGATTAGATATAATTACTTTCGTAAACAAGAATTTAATACTGTAAATTGTGGTCATTTGTGTTTAGACTTTCTCGCAAGACGGAGATGATTTGTATTACAGGTAGAAGTTCAAGCCTCAAGTGCACACTTTTTCCAGCTATGGATCTTTCATCGTCAGACGAATGGGAGATGGGTTTTATGGACCTCATGACTTACAATTCAATTCCTAATGTTGAAGAGAATGTAAATAATAAACTGTACATCGGCAAAGATATAGAAATAAGTATAGCTACCGGTGCTTATGAAATAGATGATATAAATAATTTTGTAATCGAGGAATTAAAGGTAAAGTCTCCTACAACGCATTTTAAACTCGAAGCTAATAACAATACACTAAAAAGTCACTTAAGTTGTTCACTAGAGATCGATTTCACCAAAGAGAACACCATTGCATCCTTATTAGGATTTGAAAAGGGCGTGAAATTAGAAGCGAATAAAGTGCACAAGTCACCTAATCAAGTGTCCATTAATATAGTAGACATCATACGAATCACATGTAATTTAGTCCGAGGGTCTTATAGAGACGGGATTGAAGGTCACGTACTACACGAATTCTATCCAACTGTAGCACCGGGATTTAAAATTGTAGAAATCCCAAATACAGTTAAATATCTACCAATAAACAAGCAATTGAGTTTGAGCGAATTTTATATTAATTTAGAATATCAATTTGGTAATTTAATTAATTTTAGAAAAGAATATATCAATATAAGAGTAGATATTAGACCGAGAATAAAATAATGGGCTTAGTATTTCCCGCTACTATATCGAATAAAGATAAAAATAAAACATTGACCGCAAAAAGAGAATCTAGTGTCAGTCGTGAACAAGTCGTTAAGCAGTTAACATTACGGAACAAAATATACCTACGTACAGAAGTGTCCTCTTTCAAGAGTAAGGATGAATAATATTTTAGATATAGGAACAAATCCTAGCTTTGATAGTTCTATTGTTGATATTGAATGGCATTCTCATAATCCGTATACGTCAAATTCTTACAAAACAAGTGATGAGATACGGATACCTGTTCATCAGCAAGATGTTTACACATTACCTAGTAAAAGTTATTTGCTTTTGGAAGGCAAATTAGTCAAGACAGGTACACCTCAAACTGATGACACCACAACTCAGTTGGTTAGTAATGCTATGGCATTTCTGTTCGATGAAATCAGATACGAACTGTGTGGAACTGAAATTGATAGAGTAAAAAAGGTAGGTATTTCTACAACAATAAAGAATTTACTTACCTCTAGATCAGGAGACAAGTACTGGATGCAGAACGCATGTTGGCAAAACGAAACCATGGGTGTGATGGTTGATAGAACATCATTTTCGTTTTGTGTTCCACTTAAATTACTACTTGGTTTTGCCGAGGATTATAATCATATTTTACTGAATATAAAACAAGAACTAATCCTGTTACGTTCATCTAATGATAAAAATGTTGTGCTTCACCCAGCTACATCTTTGTTTGACTTTCAAATTCAACTTAATAAAGTTGTTTGGAAAATGCCGTATGTTCGAGTTGATGATGAAGTGAAATTATCTCTTCTACGTTTGACTGAAAGAGATCAGCCCATATCTATACCATTCAGAAGATGGCAGTTACATGAGTACCCATCATTACTAATTACAAAGTTTTTAACTTGGACAGTCAAAACATCATCCATGATGGAGAAGCCAAGATATGTAATAATTGGTTTTCAAAACTGATCGTAAAGACAAAGCAAATAAGAATGCTTCGCATTTTGATTTTTGTAATTTGGATAATATAAAACTGTACTTGAACAGCAAGTACTATCCGTATGATAATTTAAATGGAAAGAAATCAATTTTATATGATATGTATTCAAGATTTCAATCATCATATTACATAGGTGGTGATGATCAACCTTGTTTGGATAAAATGACTTTTCAAGAGAAGACACCTTTAATAGTAATTGATTGTTCAAAACAAGTTGAGACTTTAAAGACTGGATCATTGGATGTTCGCATCGAGATTCAAACAACTGCCGATATACGAAAGGATACAACGGCGTATTGTCTGATCATTCATGATGCATTATTCAATATACACCATTGTCTGTTATTGTAAAAAAGATTATTTAAAATAATAAAAAAAATGCTCTTTGTATTTTCTCTGTCATTGTATTATTATAAAAACCATTTGATTCCATTTTTTCAATTTCAGCTTGAAGTTTGCAAAATGAAAATTTTGTTTTAAATAGTATTCAACAAATCAATTTGATCATAAATTTATTTTAACAGATTTTTATACTTTCTAATCAGATTTCAAGTTGGGTACAATTTTAATTGACAATAACATGTATTTACAGTATAATAAAAGTTTTTACAAAATTAATGAGTGTTATATGGAAACATAGGTAATGAAATATATATTTATACAAAATATGATGGAAATAAAAATAAATACAGTTATTCATACTAATAACGTACAAAAACCAGTTGATAACTAGATAATACAAATTCTATACAAACTATAACTAGTTAATTTCATAAATATAAATGAAATACAAATAATGAAATAAGAAACAAATTATATAACATTTCATATGTACATAAAGGTTTGACAGTTAACTCCGAGGAAAGAAATGGTCTGTATTTCAATTACAGCAACTAGTTAACAACTAGCTAACACAAATTCTGAATAAACTAGCTAGTTACAAAAGGTATTTCCTAGTTATATTTACAAATCAATTACAATTGACTTAATTTGAATATAATAATCATATAATGAAAGAATAAATAAAGGTCTGACAGCTAAACAACTCTAATTAAAGACTCATCCACAGGTACAATGTATGCAAACTTGCTGATGGTCATGTTTGAGCTGAGATTTGCAAAACCTAGCTGGAGTCCAGAAGCTGAAGAAAAACTTCAAAGAATGGCTGAAATGGTCGAGGATGTAGAAGATATAAAATTTAAGGGGGATCATACAGAAACAGCTGCTTGTGGTCCTGATTGTTGTGTTTGCAACAAAGTTAGAAATCACGAATACTCATTTATTAAATTATTTGAAAGCATTGGTTCTAAAGAGTGTGGGGAAGAACTCTACAACAGACTAATGGCCGAGCTGAGAGGAGTTGAAAAATCAAGTACAAAGATTCTGAGCAAGGACAATATTTGTAAATAAAGATGTAAAAATTTGTAAATAAATAAAGAATAAGAATATCTTTCTTGCACAGAACAATCTCTATATTGTTTTATTTACCCAAATATTTGATTATATAAATTATCTTTACAGTCATTGATGAACTTTAATTTTAATAGTTTGGCTCAAGTATAATATAATTGTTGAATATGAATTTATATCCGATATTTGAAAAATGAACTTTTTTGTTCATTTAAAAAATATTTATTATTTCATCAGATATACAGACTAATAAACAATAATATATGAAGCACTATATAGCTTATCTCAAAAGTGTATTATATTTTGAAGGCTTGTGTATTCTAGTCTGTCGCTTTATTTTGTAATTTAAAAGAAGTCAAGCAATAATAATTACAAAAAAATTTACATAAGTGTATATTTATAAATGGACTAACACCAGTTCAATGTAACTAAGTTGGTCGTAGTTGTTTTGTCATGTGTATTTGGTTTATCATGTTTACCAAAATAAATTATACACTTAAAATCAGTCATAAGCAAAAGACCATTTTATGAACTAGTAGCATACTATGTAGTAAATATAACTGTAAAATCATGTTAATACACTATACAGTTATTAATGGATTCATTGTTGTTTTATTTACTCAAATTTGCATATCTGAAATGAAATTTATGTTGAATTTAACATCTATATTGTATTATTATTCCATTTTTATATTAAGTTTTTATTTAAGGAATAAATCAGTTTCAAGGTATAAGTTTTTATTGCGATAAACGTTTAATATATCTTATTTAAAACCAAAATATATAATAATGCAGTTATCTTGACCTAAATTAAATATTAAATAAAAGATAATATGATTTTTATTTTCTATATATCTACTAAAAATATAGAAAAAACCACTTAAATATGGAATCCGAATAACATGCAATGAAAAACAAAGTATCAGGCTAGCAGAAATGAGCAGCAGTCTTATAATCAGTTCGCGAGACAGTTGGAACTATCTTACGGAGAGGTCGCCGGGTCACGCTGATTTGATAGTGGCACTTTGTATGCCATACGCGGTAACTGTAAAATTGATAACTCCTACCAGTCTTTGCTCGCCTAATACTAGTATATTAAAATTTAAATTAAATTAATATATATTAACAAATATACATTTATTATTGTAATAAAAATAAGTAACTATAAATGTGTAAGCTGTTTCAAAGATATTCTAACTGATTTATATATAAAAATTAATTGCATTTATTATAGTACAACGTAAATAATGATTTAGTATGAACAATGTACTTCATATAGTATAAATACATGCAATATTGAAATAAAATATGCACACAGAAAAACCAGAATCCTTTCTAATCTGTTTAAATGTATCGCCATAACAATTATTATATTATAACGTGACAAAGAATAAATATCGATGCACTTATTATAGTACACGGATTTATTATAGTATACTATGAATGAAAGCATAAGTTGTCTACACTGACAACAAGAAAAAATACTGGTATACACTTTATATAGTATACATTATATGTGAACGAAAACGAATATTACTGTACACCGAAAAACTGATTTTGTTTGAATAAATTAATACTATATTAAATAAGAATTATTGGGGAAAAATACATTTCATATAGTATAAATGCATCTGGCTCGGCGTAAGCGAAGCGAACCACATCCAACAAACCAACAGATTGTTTTTTTACATCTGGTTTAAATGGTCAGAATAAATTAATACTATATTAAATAAAAAATTATTGCGCCAATGGTCGAGTTCAGAGTTCTTACCAAGTTCTATTCTCCTAATACTTAACAACCATTTTAATCGTACTTATTGTCAACCGAAAAGGATAGAAAAGGATAACAAATTAATGTAACACAGAAAAACGTATTTGTAGTTAATATATTATAACTAAAAGAAAAAAAATCATATATATATATACTATAGTATAATTTAATAATCGTATATGTATTTTATATAGTATAATGCAATTAATCGTGAGAGTTGGTAACACTGTGCAAAAACAGTTGGTACATTTTATATAGTATAAAGAAAAACATTTTTTTTGTTGCATCTTATGGATCGGTGTAAGCAAAGCGAACCACATCAGCTGATACTAGCAGACGACAAACCAACAGATTTTTTTTGCATCCATTTTTGAACAAATTAATACTATAATAAATACGAATTATTGGAAAAATACCGGTTGGAAATACCGGTACATTTTATATAGTATAGCTCGGCGTAAGCGAAGCGAACGAAGACACACGTTCTTCTGCCGCTACTTACGTTACCCTCTCGGGTGTGTCACTGTGCCGCAGTGGTATCGACTCCGTCTCACAAACGGAAGGTTCTAGGATCGATCCCGGCACCGGTCTTCGACACTTTTTGCCAGCATTAAATAAATAAAATACAATTAATTTAATAAATATGGCGTAACGTCAGAAGAAAGAGCGCGAAAACGGCGTGACGTCACACCAAAACAACACTGACCTAGGACAACTGACCTTCAAGGTCACCACTTGGCTGATAACAGTAGTAAACAATAGTAAACTTAACCTCAAGGTCAACACGTGGTGATAAATTTGTAAACAACAACAGTACAAAGGTCAAGGTTGTCCCAGGACCGACATTTATACACTACTCCTGAGCAACGATCTTGAAGACATATTAATATTTCACAATAAATCAAAGTACATAAAACGTGCAAATTAAAAATTTAAAGTATCGCCTTCTAACAAGATAGTATTATTTTATCAGTTTTTAAACCTACCAAATACAATGTTAGGATGAGTAACAAGGAAATGTGTGATGTTTAATGGCGTGAAATACTGATTGTAACATGAAAAATCTGTATAATAATAATTATTGATACAGGCTAGTTTAACTAATTAAACTACTTGTAAAATAAAATGTGACTTGTGTGTAATTAATGAATGAATGTCACTTATGCCAGCTATATTTATTGTCTTTAAAACTGAAAAATTCAACTCAGTTAATTTGATAAAACAATATTCTAGTTATGTAATTAAAGGGTCCCATTTACTTGGCTCCCCACTACAAAGGTAGTCCTTCCCTTTTACAGGTCTCCACCTAAGGACATTATGTGAGTCAGTCCTTGTGAAACTACACTATTACTCTATGTCACACGTTACCACCGTTCTCACAGGAGAGGACCAGTAGACACCACTCACTTGGCTACCCACTACAAAGGTAGTCCTTCCCTTTTACAGGTATCCACCTAAGGACATTATGTGAGTCAGTCCTTGTGAAACTACACTATTACTCTATGTCACACGTTACCACCGTTCTCACAGGAGAGGACCAGTAGACACCACTCACTTGGCTACCCACTACAAAGGGGTTTCTTCCCTTTTACAGGTATCCACCTAAGGACATTATGTGAGTCAGTCCTTGTGAAACTAAGCTATTACTCTACGTCACACTATGCCACCGTTCTCACAGAAAATAACCAGTAGACCCTACAACTTTGCTCCGCACTACAAAGTTGGTCTTTCCCTTTTACAGGTCTCCACCAAAGGACATTACACGAGTCAGTCCTTGTGAAACTACACTATTACTCTACGTCACACTTAGCCACCGTTCTCACAGGAAATGACCACTAGATTCCACTCACTTGGCTACCCACTACAAAGGTGGTTCTTCCCTTTTACAGGTCTCCACTTAAGGACAATACACGAGTCAGTCCTTGTGTAACCAACCAATTACTGTAAGTCAAACTTTGCCACCGTTCTACTACAGACAAGTATGTGCAACATAAATCATATTGTTGAACATAATAAATGTATCATCATACTTAATCCATAACTATTGCCAAATTGTAATTACAGTTACATTTAATCTGTTATTGTTCGTAAAATATTACTACGTCTATAATTGTTTATATAATGTTGTTATTGGCTATACATATTTTATGATCGTTGTGAAAACCAAAACTTCAAACGACAAATTATTTTCCTCAGCCCTATATATTTATGTAAGTTATAGAATCATTATAAAAATTACTGATTAAGCAAGAAAACTCATTTTATAAAATACAAGCATTTTTCAGGGTGAGTATATTTGTGTTAAAATTATTACGACATTCGAGCTGAGTCTCAGTTAACAATCAACCATAAAATAGTTTTTTATCATACTCTACTTCTCTATGTGATTACCTTCTATTTAATCTACATTTTACTATGTAAAAATAATTGTTATATCATAAACCTCACAACTTATACTGCTTGACAAGTAGCATAAGTTATGACGTATACATATGACATATATATTCCTCAGATGTGAAAATACTATGATGGAAAGTACGGTCTACTTTAGGACACATCAGAGAGTCCGCTCAGGGGAAAGGCCTAACACAGGACTCTAGAAGTCTGGCTTCCATCTTGGATCGTTTTCTTTAAGAGAAGCAGAACATAAAAACTGGAGAGGTAGATTCTAAGTTCACTATGTGCTCACGAGATATTTTCAAACATACCACAGCCTCCAATTTAGCCTTCTCGCCTCCCATGTCTTAACTGACTTATTTTGCAAATACCTGCGGTTTTAGGTACCCTTTACATTATATGCAAGAAGGGTAAGCCCAGACTCTGATCGGAAATAGAGATAAAGGGCTTGTGGCAGCAATTGCATTGTAAGTGGTACGGCCTCAGCAGAAGCTGATCTAACTACTGATAATATTTACTTGTTTAAGAAAGCGTGTTCAGCTGTACTTGATGATTATTGCAGCCTTTTTATTAGATAATTTCCAAATATCATGATAATTAATAGTTATTCATATACTCGTAAAGTAATTTTATTCCAGTTTGTAACGTTCGATACACTAAATTCTTTTTCAATTCTAGAAATTAAGAAAACTTTAAGTAGTATATGAAGCTATTATTGGAAATTGCTTGGAAACATAAAATGTACATAACATTTAATTAGTTAAAATGTATTTTAGCAATGCGTGAGTATCAATCGTAATGTACCATAAACGCATAACGATGTAAGTGAACTTACTCTTAAGTATATTTTTTATAAATATTTATAATTTTGGGGATAAGAAAGTATTTCATATGTCATTTGACGGGGATTGGCGGAAGTATAGTACAAATTTAAAATTATGGGGTCATTGTTTATTTGCATGAAAAATTTTGTTAATCATAAAAATCCAATTTTTGTTTTTTTCCCGACATTTTTAAAAAAAGTTAATTAAAATCTAAATTTAACAGTTAAAAAAATATAAACATCAAAAAAACCTTTGTTAGTAGTTTTTTAAAACAAAAACATTACGGGAAATATAAATTTCCCTTGGAAATTTAAAATTTTTTAAAATAGGATTCATTTCAAGCACATTTTTATCCTACCCGGGAAAAAAATTAACATTTTTAAATTCCCCTTGTTGTATTTTCGTGATTTAAAAATTTTTCTAATTATTTTAAATTTTCTTTCCCTATCAAATAAAATAAAATTTGGTTAAATAAACTCTTTTTTTTTTTTATGACAAGATTCAAATTGGGTTTAAGCAAAAAATGACAGAAAAATTATTTTATTTGTCTTTAACGCAGGGTTGTGTTTTAAAAAAAAATTTTAAAAAATAAAAGGGTTTGCCCAAAAAAAAGTTGCAAACTTTAAACCGAATTTAAAAAAAGGGTTCTGAAGTTTTTTTGTATTACAAAACACAAGAATTTCACCGAAAGTCAGCTTTAGTGTTTTTTTTCTTGTTTTAAAGGTTTTTTTTTTTCTTAAATTTTTAAATTTCCCGGATGTTATTGCGTTTCTTTCTAAATGGGATAAAAATAATATTAAAAATTTAAAAATATTTTTAAAAATTGAAAAAATTGGGCCCAAAAGCTTTTAAAAATTTTTCATTAAATGTTTTTCATTTAAATTCATCCACATTCCCCAAGGACCACATAAATAAAAAAAAAATATTAGAAAAAAATATGATAAAAAACATTTTCTTTTACTATTTAATATTTTAGAATTATAACCTTTTGGCTGAAATCAAAATTAAATATGAATGTAAAATGAGTATTTTTAAAAACTTTGTTTTGTTAAAAAGATATGCATAATACTACAAAATCCATTTTTTTAATGTCAATTGGGAATAAATTAAAAATGTCTTTAATCTAATAAAATTTTGATTAGGGGTATTTTTTATTTTATATTATTTTAAAAAAATTTTTTTTATTATTTAAAAAGTTTTTTTGGATAGTTTGTGTTAGTTATATTTATAGTATATTTTTATGTACAAATCTTTTATGGGGGTCTGAATACTGTTAAAAAATTTAAATGAAATTTTCTTCCAAAACTAGAAAGTTTAAAAAACATCAAGTTTCACACATATTGTTAACTTTACATGGGAATGTTTTTTGTACATAAAAATTTTAGGGGAAAATGCACTAAAACCCACCGGGATAATTTTAAAGTACTTCTTAAATTTTGTTGGGTTAAAAAACCGTAAATTTTTTAAATTTGCTAAAAAATCACTTATTTTGTTTTTCTTTGTCATTTTCATGTTTTTTTTATTGAATTAATTGTAAAATTTTAAAATTTTCCCTTTTGGTTTGTAATAATTTCTTTGAAACATTCTACAATCTTATAACACAAAACAGTGTAGATACATTTCAAATTTCGTTCTTGCACCGTCCCAAAATTGGGTTTAAAAATTTTTTTATAACCAACCCCTTTTTTTTTTAGTAAAAAAAATGCATAAAATTTTTTTTTGACGTTTACACCATTTTTAACATTATAATATTTTTGTGTGATTCTTTTCAATTTGGGCTGTAATATAAAAAAAAAACTAAAATTTATAGGGTTTTTTAGCCCTCCCCTCAGTGTTTCCCCTCAATGGGGGAAATATAGAGAAGTTTTGGGGCGCCTTTTTTTGGTTTTGGTTTTTGATTATCCGGGTGTTGTGTAGGGTGAGAACCGAGTATGAAATAAAATGTTGGGAAATTTAAAATTTTCAAATTAAAAAATTAGGGGTTCACCCAAAAATAAGGGTTTACTTCACAAAAGTTCGTTAATAATAAAATTTTTTTAACCCAATTTTTTAGCCTTATTGTTTTTCAAAAAATAATTTTTAAAACTTCATCAGTCACATAAATTTTGGGGAGCCTTTTTTTGTTGGGTTTATAAAAAGAAATTTCAAAATGTTTTGTGTGGTTTTTAAATTGATTCTATATGGTAAAGTTAAAAGGATTTTTTAAATTTTTTTATGTGAAGTTATCGATATATTGAATGCTACCCACAAGAAGTTTTCTTTTTTTTTTTAATTTAATTGAAAAATTAAGTCCCAAATTGTTTAAATAGGTTAAATTTTTTTATCTATTCAATTTATCTTCAATTTTTTAAATTTATGTGAGCTTTATTTGGGAATGGGGAAAAAATGGCAAAATTTTCAGTAAATTAAAATTTTTAAAAAAGAATGGCTTTTGACCCAACTTGGCTTTGAGATTTAGTTTGCTTTTTACTTGGAAGTACAAAACCCCTATTAAAAAAGTATTCACTGATTTTTTTTTTCCCCAAAATCCCCTTCTACAATTAAAATTGAAAAATTGTAGTATTGAAAAATTTTAGGAAATTTTATGTCTATGCAATTTCAAATTAAAACAGGTTACTTTCGTTTGCTATAATGTTGTTTAATAGATTTAATAAAGTTTGTTTAATTTTCTTTTATTTATGTCAAATAAACATAAAAGCCTTTTTAAAGCTCTATGTGTGACTCACTGACACTAAAATTTTAAAAAGGCACTGTCTGACGTCCCAACCCCGATAAAGTGGTTTTACTTTAAAATTTAAGGTCTTTGGGCTGGGAAAACCCCAAGGAAAATTTTCAAATTTTTTCTTTTTTCACTCATTAAAAAGATGGCCCGGCCCCCCCTTTTTTTTTCCCCAAAAAATGTCCCCAATGTAGTTCTTATGGGAAAATCACAGAAAAGGGAAATTTTTTGACCTGACTTGAGAAAAACCTTGGGGGAAATTTTTTTAAAACCCTTTACATTTCTTTCACACGTAAAAAAAAAACCCAAGTATAAAAAATATAAGGGTTTTTAAAATGCAAAAAAAAAAAGGTATCGGGGCCGATAAAAATGAAACTATTGAAAATGTAAAAAAGTTTTTTAAGATAGATGCTTTTCTTTCTTTAGTGTGAACCCTCAATTTTTAAAATCATTTTTCCCCCTGAATTTTAAATATACCAAAACCCAAAAAATTTAAAAGGGGAAAAAGATAAAGGGGGAAAATAGCCCCAAAACTGAAAAAAAACCTATAAAACCAAAAAAGAGCAAAAACTAAAATAAAAACTTTTCAAGTGTGGGTATAAAAATATTGGGATTTATCTCCAAAATCAAAATAATACCATTAATTTTTGAAAAAAATAAACCCTTCAAGGACCTCCCCCTCCCCAAATAAAAATATGCTCAAAAAAAACCCAAAATTTGGGGGAAAGTTAAATTAATACAGCCAAGTTTTGGGGGATCAAATTAAAGATATTTTATCAAAAATTACCCAAAAATACCATTTAAAATTTTTGAAAAGGGCTATGTTTATGGGCTTCACTATCCCAAAAAAATAAAATTCATGGGCGTATTTTTTACAAAACCCCCTTTTAAGGGGCCCTAAAACCGAAACTTTCCCTTTTAGGCGAAATGCCGAGATCCAATTTAAAGGAAACTGTTTGCAAAGTGGGCCCTTGGGGAGGGGGCCCTTTGGGCCCAATTTTAAAACCACCCAAGGTCGTAGGCCGAACTTCCCCACAAGGCCGCAGGCCGAAAAGACCTAAATGCCCCAAAAGACCCCAAATGCAAAGTTCCCAAAGGTTTACGCCAAAACGAAGGGATAAACGAGTGACCGGTTGGAACGTGAAAGGGGTAAGGGTTTCCCCTGAAAATAAATAAATTCATGCATATAGAGGCTAGTTCCCAAAAGGGTTTACGTTGTAATTGTTAAAGGTATCTTTTTTATAGTGTTACATTAATGTTACAAAAATATGTTTGAAAAAAATATTAAAAAACATTGTTGCTAAAACAAATTTTATAATTTAAAATTATACGTAAAGAAATTTGAAAATAATGTTTTTTATGTTATCTTAAAGACAGTTTTTTTAAAGTACACAGTGACTTTGAATAAAAAGTGTAATAATTTAAAAGGGAAACCCACTTGGGAAAAAATTAAATTAAAAAAAATTAGGTACAAAAATTTCATGCTTCAAAAAAACAATTGCAAAAGGGGCAAACGTATTTTGAAAGGGAAACCCCATAAAAATAACATCAAAAAGTTACTAACACATTTGAGGAAAAAAACCATAAATTTTAAATATAAAAATATACAACAAATTGTCCCTTTAAAAAAATTTTTGGGTTTTTGGCAACCCGAAAAATTTCCCCTTTCCCAAAGGTAGACTATTATTTAATTTTAAATTTTTTGCCCTGAAGCCTTTTATCTATAAAAAACCTGTTTTTTTTGTTCTTTTTATGGGGTTACAAATTGGCCCCATTTTTAACAGTATTAAAACTAAATAAAACACTTTAATTTTTAAAATTAAAAAAAAAAAAAAAAATATTACTTTTGACAAATTCTAAATGAAAAAAGAATTTTTAAAAGTAAACAAAATTTCTAAAATTTGAAAAAAAACTTTTTTAAACAAACACCAAAACTAAAAACTGGGGTTCATTAAGGAAAAAAAAAGGGTTTCCCCCGGCCCCCCACAATGACCCCCCACCCCGAGTGTCTTAAAAAAATTTGTGTTTGGGGGGAGGGGAAAGCCCAAAATGGATTTCAAATAAAAAATTTTTTAAAACCCAAAGGGGTTTTTGGTATAAAGAGTTTCTGCTGCCTTTCCCAGCTTCCCGTCAACCCAAAGAATGTGGCGGGGGGTGACATAAATTGAAGTGTTACAAAGATAATTTAATTTTTTACGTTTTTGAGTTTAATGAATACTAGTTTCTGGTTTTGAATAGTTTTCGCCTTACAATTTGTAGAATACTGTGTTACGCCTTTTCATTAGTAGATATTACACTTCACAGTAGGGAGAATAGTTTTCGCCTTACAGTAGTAAAAAATTTACGCCTTACTTTTGTAATACTTACATTCACAGTAGTAGAATAGTTTTCCCCCTTACAATTTGTGATTAAAATTAAAGCCTTACATTAGTAGATACTTTAAATTCACAGTTTTGTAAAAATAGTTACGCCCCTTTCTTAGTAGAATTTGTTACGCCCTTACATTAGTAGGGTTTCTTTTCAAATTTCACAGTAAGTAGAATAGTTTTTGCCGCCAAAAATTTGTTTGAATAGTTTTTGCCTTACATTAGTAGATACTTACAAATTCCCGTTTGTTTGAATAGTTTTTGCCCTTACAATTTTGTAGAAAAAGTTACGCCTTACATTAGGAGGGTATTTAAAAACTTCACCAGTTTGTAAGAATAGTTACGCCTTACATTTTGTAGATACTTACACTTCACAAAAGTAGAATTGTTTCGCCTTACAAATTGTAGAATTTTTTCGCCCTTACCCTTAGTAGATACTTACACTTTTTCCCGTAAATAGAAAAATTACGCCTTACTTAGGGGAAAAAAGTTACGCCTTTAAAATTTGTAGATACTTACACTTTTTACAGTGTAAAAATATTTACCGCCTTTAAAAGTAGTAGAATAGTGTTTGTTTTTAAAGACCAATTCCCGTCAAGAGGGAGAAAAATACCCCCAGTGACAAGTTTAAAATTTGGTTTCTGGAAGGGGAGAAGTTCTGGGATCATTAATTTTTCCCCCAAAAACCCCATGCAAGTCGTGCCTCCCCGAGGGGCGTGTCCTGCAAATTTTTGTGTTTCCCCGTCTAAATGTCGTTCAGACAGAAAAATAGCTTTTTTCGAAATAATCAACTCTGTTTACTCTATAAGTCATTGGGTTTTTTAGTTTGCCTATACTGTCATTATTTAAATTCACTGATAAAACGAGAATACTTAAAGAAAAAATTTTTTAAAATAAAAAGGTCGGGAAAAGTTTTGTTTTCACAAAAAAATGTGTGTATAATATAAATATAATTGATAAAAAATAGAATAGTTATTTTATGTATATTGCCACATGTAATATGTTAAAACCCTAACAAATATTATTTTAAAAGAAAAAATCATTTGTTATGAATTGTACTTTGGGAAAAAAGTAATCAATGTCAAAAAAAAAAAGAACTATATTAAAAAAAATAAGGCAATCAATTTACTACAAATAAATTTCTAAAATATTTATAGGATTTATTTTGGAGTTACGTTTCAAATACTTTTTTTAAATTAGAATTTAAAGTTTTAAATTTTTAAAAAACTTAAACACTTTAAAATTTTAAATTTTATAAATGTTTTTCTGTCAAAATTTTTTAATAAATACATTTTTAAAAAATCAATTGGGATATCATTTCCCAAAAAAAACTTTTAAGAATGATTGCAAAAAAGGGAAAATTTTTTTTAAAATGAATTGACAACAAACCCCCGGATTTCCCTTACACAAAAAAAAAAAAAATAAGTTCTTTTCACTTAATTTATTTCATAAAAGAGAGTATTTTTTAAACCCCGGAAAACTATTATTTTAACCTTTTAAGGGGGGAAACAACTATTATTGGAAATTTTATCTAAATCAGATGAAAAAAAACGGTAGACCATAAAGTGGGAAAGGGTTTTATTTAACCGGAACTTCCACTTTCGGGCCTCAAAAATTTGCCAAATTGAAGCATCAAATATTTATCCCCCAACCCCCTCCAACACCCCTGGATGTTTAAAATTGGGAAACCGTTATACAAAATGAGGTTAGCAAAGGGAGCATGATAACCTACGATACCCACTAAAAGACTAAATGATGAGACGAGTCGAGTACTTTCCGCTTTGTCGAGGGGGCAGTCGTTTCTCGAAATTTCAACCTAAAATTTGAGTACGGTTTTCCCCGGGAGAAAATACTAAATCAGTGGGTCCCTCGTGGCTGAGGGGGGGGGGAGCGTTTTGCTAGCGCCCCTTTCTAGTTCTTTAAAAAAGGGCCGAGTCCGAGTGAAAAATTGCCGAATCGGGGTCTTTTGGAAAAGCTTGTTTAGTTTCTGTAACGATTCATGAGGCCGAGGCCACAGCCCAAAAAACCCAAATCCACAGTGCGAGGGACAGTACCCGACCTAACCTAAATCCCAAATTAAAAAGGTAACCCTTTTTAAAAATGTTTTTTCACGATTCCAAAATAAAGATGTTGATTTAATAAATTTAAATTTTTGATAAACCTCAATCAATTACACAAATTTTTGTTTTTTCGACTTACAAAATGAAAATAAATTTAAACCCAGTTTTAAAACTTCGAGCCCGGGAGTTTTAAAAACTGGGGGGCTTTAGAAATATACGTAACAATTTTTAGATCTGAAAGATAAATTTTTCATTTTTAATGTCCCAAAGCATTTTTAAAACAAAAAATAACCCGCTAACAAATTTTTGGTTTTTACCAAAAAGGAAAAATTTAATTAAAAATGAAATAACCATAACCTAAAACGTCCTAAACCTCCGTTTCCACATTCATGATATTCGTCAATAGTTGGGAAATTTTGGACCGAGTTCAAGATGTGATTGTTAATTGGCTAGCCTAAAAAAACCTAAGCCAATCACACAGCTTGGTTTGACTCGGTACACCTTACATTTGTCTGTATGCGATAGCATCGAGCTCGTTCGAGTTAACTCATTCTGACTCGAGTCGGGATGTGAACTGAACTCGAGAATATACGAGTATTTGCTGGACTCGAGTCCAGCGAGTACTTCGTACTCGCCTCGTCTCGTCGCTAGTTCAGACATTTTACTTTATCATGTTTAATTTTATAGTTTACTTAATTTTAATTAATCCCTTTTCTTATGATAGGCACAATATAAATAGAAGACTGTTTTTTTATTTTATTTTTTGCAAGAACTATATACTTAAGTAATTTGTAAATTTTTAGTTTATCCTAAGACCACTTACTACAGAAGTATTACTTGTGAGTGTCATGTAGTTGTTGGGTATAGTAACGTATTTTATTTATTGAATTAACATATATTTTAGTTGATGAGACTTTGTAAATGATTTTACATAACTAAAAAGATTATTCGTAAGTTGAAAAGGCAACAAATAACTGCACGTGTATGGATGGGCGGTTGGGTAAGTTACACTGCAATATTCATATTACAATAGTAATGTTTCCTGTGTATAGCAAGCTATATTTTTATATTTTCTGTTAATTTCACTGCAGCGTTGAGGAAATATATCCGTATAATACTACTAATGGTAAAAATAGATATACCACAGGAATAACGTTTTCAATGTATATGAAAGAAATGTAAATAATTTAAATATACCATGAAGTTAAAATATTTAAACTTTAATTTGGAAGAAGTAAATTTTCCCCTTGAATATTTTGATTACGTTTCATTTCATAATGTATCTTCATTATTAGTATACGTAATACGATTAATTGGTTTTAAATTTTTACAATATATTTGGAATAGGGGAAAATCACTGTAATAGATTGAGAATATGTAATGTATACAGAAAGTTAGCTTTTATAGAGAAAATGTTTTAGAATCCTTTTTTAGTACTCATATTTAGACCTTACAATAAAAATATTTGAGATATTTTACGAACCAAAGCCTTTATTATTATATTTATTTCTTTTATAAGTCAGAAAATATTAATTGGCTTTGGTAATTAAGTACTTTATAGACGCCTCTGAAAATATGATTTCTTGTTGAAAAAAGGGGTGAAATTAAAATCTCGGTAAGCTTGATTTTTAGACGTGGAAAATTCATGTTTTAACAAAAATCCGAAAAACTAGTTTTTTATGTAATAGTTAAAAAACAAACTTTTTAAAACTTGGAATTTTTCAACAATTGTTGTTTTATTTTACTTGTTCTTTTAACTGTTTACGTATAGGTATATAATTGATTTTTCAAGAAAATTTAACTATCGTAAAAACTTTA
>JAQJVL010004587.1:0-27737 GCA_035578905.1 Stictocephala bisonia
TTTTAAAAAGAAATTCCCCTGCAAAGTTTAAAAAGGCGGGCCCTTAATTGTGAGCTGAAATTGATTCACATATCCTCTTCTGTCAAAATTTGTAAAATCGCAGAGCAATATGGTAGCTACTTCTCTGCCATGCGAGCGTATATTCTCCAAAGCAGGCCAATTAATTAATGACTGACGCTCACGTTTTAAACCAAGTAAAGTTAGTCAACTCATTTTTTTAAATGCAAATAATAAGTATTGGTCAACTAAGTGTAAATTAAATATGTACACTAATTTGACATGTTCCTGTTAGTTTTAGTTTAGAAGTAATACACATTTCAGATGTGATGATGATGCTTTAACCAGCAAAAACGCAATTTAAATAAAAATTTGTGGAAACATTAAAAAATGTCTTTATTTATAAAACCTCAAATCTACAATCGAACTTCAAAAATTAAAACCACCAAGTATATATATATATCAGAATATCCTTTGAACAGATTTAAATAAATTGTAAGTTAAAGATGTGAACACAACTAATATTTTCCTTTTAGTTTTATTTGAACATATATACACACAAATTTTATTTAGACTAGATTTAAATTTTTTATTTACTGCCCTTTTAAAACCTACATTAAATGATTAACTATTAATGTGTAACACAAAACTGTGGTTAAACAACACAGCAGTTATTATATGCCATTTTACTATTGGGATCTAGAGCCAACAACGATAAGTTATTAGACAACGACAGCGGTCTCTCAACGCTTGATTTCTTGACAACAGTTATTTACAAACGTTGTTGCAGCACACCGCTGTGCTGACAACCGTTGTGAGATTTCGGTAGTTATCCCCATCTCTATTGAAGATTAAGCAGGTTTCTCATGTTCATATGCCTTCGCTCCATTGTGTAAGTAACAGAGGTGTTGGATATTCTGTTCCATTTTATGGTACAGAGCTGGCCTGTATGGTCCGATAAACCGGCCTCTATAACTTGAAAATGAAGCACCTCCTGTTGAAAGTTAGTGCAGATGAAGTCTATAGAGGTCTTTGAGGTTGGTGTAAATCCTGTTGGTGGGAGGTTGAGTCTCTCCATATTATAAATTTTCAAGATGTCTTGAGTTTGAAATAGTCACTCTTATTATATAGACAGTCGATGTTAATGTCACCCATAAGAATGACATTGTGTTTTACTGACTGCACTTTTTCTAAGGTCTTTGCCATGACTTCAAGTCCTTCTGCTAAATGGCCTTTTGTTCTATATGCCGCTATAATGAAGGTATTGGTTTTGCCTTATTTAATGTTTATAACTGCCACTTCGCACAACAGCTCAATGCATAGCTCATGAATATTTATCACTTCAATTTGACTCTGAAGGGCTTCTTTTGCATATATAGCAACACCTCCTTTTTGGGAGAAACTCCTGTTAAAATCTGTCACCAGATAGTAGCCAATCAGTTAGTGTTTTCCAGAACTTCTTTTCTTAAACCGTGTTCTGTAATGATTATTACATCAGGACTTAATGTGTCTAGTAAAGCTTTAATTTGCTCTATTTTGTTAGATATTCTATCCACAATCTGACGAAATAATGCAAAGGTTTTTGTGTTCAAAATTGTATGTTTTTCTCCTTATAATTTTTGTTCAGTAGCATTTTGATTTGGGTTGTTTTTTCTTAAAAAAACATGTTTTATTGTTGTTTTATATTCTGGAGCAGAATAAGGTTCTGGATTGTACTGATGGGAGTTCAGCATGAAGGTGCTGCAATGACTAGTCCTGCATTTTATGAGGTCTTTATAAAAATCTATATATTTATTTAATAAAATTCTTTTATTAATCTTTTATAAATCTATATCTATAAAAATCATAAAATTCTTCACAAGTTTCATCTTTAAGCCTTATAAAAGTGTAAAGAGGTGGTGATCTTTTGAATATTTGGTGGACTTCCCTAGTTTCTATATGTTCTGGAGTGCCAGCATGCCTGTTTTACTCAGTTACATTCGCTATCCTTAATATGTGTTGATAGCTGTGTCCTTTGGGACCATAACATTACTTGATGATTTGTTAGTAGTTGTGACTTGATCACTCAAAGGGTTATTGTCAGATACCTTTTTTTATGAAAAGGGTAGATTGATTGGGACACTTTACTTTTTGCGACTTTTAAAGAAACACTGTAGTGGTTTTTTTGTTTCTGAAAAGTTATACCTCTGTTCAGCAAGGATCGATGGTTCTGGTCTTTTTTTTCCAATTACTGTGGATATAGTTGGTTCGCTATTATTATCAATTAAATGTTTGTCTTCCTGGCTTTTTGCTTCTATGCTCTAATTAACCACTTTATAGCTATTTTTATGTTCAGAACTAATTAAAAGTTAATCTTCAAATACTTCTGATACTAACTGTTGCTGCTGGTGAATTATGTAAGTCAAAAGTGCCCTCTTAATAATGTAAGTCAAAAGTTGTGTTATGATAGTTTTTCATGTTGTTTAACATTACATAACACTCTGAGACAGGTTTTGCTGAGACTGTACTTAAGATTCGGCCAACAAAAAGCAGAAGGTAAATTCCACAGTAATAACTATTATTTTTTTGGGGACAGTCCATGATTTTAAATTTGATCTCCTTGTCATCTGCTGCAGAGACATAATCCACTAATTTTGAAAATATAAGTCTAGCGTGATTTCAATTACATTCTTTATTTGAGGCAAAGTAATAAAAAGTTTGTCCAAGTTTACTGTAAAATAGTCCAATGGGAACCGTCCCTGTCCTTTCCAGCATCGCTTAACGGAATGAAGACGTAGTTTTTATTTTTAACTCAAGGGACTCTATGATTGTATATGCATCATCCAAGCACTTAATGGCCTGAACTATGGCTGGTGCAATGAAACCTATGTATTCAGGTATTTTCCTTTCTATCAAATAATCAAAATATAGTGAAATGGTGTCATCCATAATCCACTTATTTCCTAGCAGGGCTAAAATCACCTCCATATTTACCCCCACATTTCTGAATTGTTAATTTTTCAATGACAATACCCTAAGCGTCTTCCAGTTCTATTATCCTACGAATTAGTGGCATTAAGACTGTTTATTTGACCTTTTTGAAATGTGTTTTCTTTCTCTCTCAGTTTGATTAAATCTTCTTTTAATGTAACTTAACTGTCTAATTTTCTCTGAAGAAAATATATTGTTTCTTCTAGATGATTTTTTTCAGCTAATGCTTTCACTAGTTTTTCCCTATTTTTTAATTCATCTTCTGATTCTGTTATAATTTCCAAATTTTCTTTTTGAAGGCTATGTAATTGTTAGGTTAAGTATGAAATTTTCATTTTTTAATTTCTTTACTAAGCGCTGAGTTGGTAGACAAGAGAGAATTCCCTACCTCAGCAGCTAAACTTAAGGATGTTTCCAAATCTATTTCTTTATAATCGAGTCTTTTAACTTTCTCTAATGCTTCTTCAATACTTAAGTCACAACCTGTTAACCTTCTATTAGTTGTGTCAGTTAAGAGTATTGTTAAAACTCTTGTTTTTAAAGTTGTCTATTTTTTCATTCCATATTTGTTCCATAATTAGAACTTCTTTGATTCGAAATTGCCTTTAATTCGAAGTTTTGGGTTGGTCCCTTGAACATTGTAATAATACCAATGTAAAATAATCATGGATAATTCGAAGTTAAATCTCTTTAATTCGAAGTTTTTACATCAACGGTAAAAGTGAAACATTGACTAATGCACTGTAAACAAGGTATGAGGTTTGCATTGTTTGGTCAGTGTGTCGGCAGGCAATCACCTTCTGGGAATTCCTAGTCCGTCTCTTCCCTTCCCCTCGGCGCGCCCCGCCATTATGTTGAGATCGTTGACCCGGCGCCCCCACCCCCTCCAGCCGGCCAGCCCAGTGCAGTCGTGTAGTTAGGGCTGGGGACAACTGCCACATTTTCACAACGGTTGAGAGTGGAACGGTTGCGCTGTGACAATGGTTGCAAACAACCGTTGTCGACTTTGAAATTGCTTTTTAATGTAAAACAAACCGTGCAGAGACTAATATCGTTGTCTAATAGACATCAATGTAGTTGTGTATAGGTCCCAATTCTTAAACAGCGTATAATGTCAGTTTCCTAGGCAGGTTTCGTTGTTTAAAAGTACGACACAATAATAGTTTAGCATTTAATGTATATTTTAAAGGCACGGGAAATAAAATAATCAACTACCGTATATTTTTAAAACACATCAATTTATTCAAATTTAATTAAAGTAAAAAATACTGTGCAGAAAAACAGCTCACAGCTGCGAGATTAAAGTAAATTGCAAAAATAAACTAAATAATACTCTGCTAAAGTATACAAATTACTTAGATCATTCTATTTACAAATCAATTATTGCTAAACTACCTACTAACTAACTAGGGGACTACTTACAAACTACTTTTTACAACAAGTAAACATTGGGGAAAATATTTTTAATTGTGAAAAATCTACCAAATATTTTAAAACTATATTATTTTCTTAAAACATTCTCTCTCAATTTTAATAACAATAAAATCAAAACAAACAAAAATGTATTTACTACACAGAAAACATTTCAACTGTAGAACAATGATAAACTAAAATAATAACTCTGCTAAGGTATACAAATATTATTTATATCATTGTATTTACAAATCAATTGCTAAACTAATTATAACTACTTTTTACAATAAGAAAACACTGGAAAATATATATAATATTCAAAATTCAACACATGTGCATATTAAAAAGGGACAGATTAGTTGAGTAGGCTATACATATATACAGTTTTCACTTATTTGACCAGTATTTATCATTGGCGTTCAAAAAAATAAGTTGACTAACTTTGGATGGTTTTAAACTTGTACGCCGATCATTAATTAATTGGCCAGTTTTTGAAAATATGCATTCACATGGCACTGAAGTAGCTACCATATTACAATGAACTTTTACTAATTTTGAGAGTAAGGGATAGGTAAATTGATTGGCAGCCCACCATTTAAGTGGATCTTCTTTTCTGTCAATATAGGCGAGGTGCTAGGTGCAGTTGAGTATGCATGAAAAGAGTCAGAGATTTTGACTTTTGATTTTGGTAATGGGGGTCTAGGTGAGTATAAAAACCCATGTCGTCGCCTCCAAGGGTGGTCGACAACTTAGGGGTGGGGGTGCAAAAGTGCGAAAAACGATAATCGGAAAACCGCTTATAACTCCCTTGATATTGAACGTAAGTAAATTTTTTTTTTTTTTTTTTTTTTTTTTTTTTTTTTGTAGGTAATAATACGACCTACAAAAAAGGTAATTAACAAATTATTGTATAGTCTCTATTTTTAAAGATACAAATTATTTTCAAAATTATTTAAAGTTATTTAAGATATTTGAGAGCAAATAATAAACATTTGTTCATTATACGTTGTAATACAATATTATATATACTTCAATAACATTACATAAATGTATTATGAGAAATATATATATTTAAATGTCATAAACAAGTGCGTCATGCCTGGCGACTGCGACTGTCGCGGTCCGAGCGGCGAGCGGGAATCATGTCCTAACATGAACGTCTCATCCGGCGAATTCAGTCATTTGTTTCAGTTTCGGTAAAACTCTCCTTCAGTGAAGACGTGGTGTGTTGTGCGACGGCATTATTCGTGTCTGTTTGTAAATGATTTTAACTCAACAATTTGCTTTAAGGGTGTGATAAGAGTACTGTGCTATGTGTAACTACCAAGTTGTTTATAATGGCGATTTCTATTGCAAGTGACAGTAAACGGGTGAAAGCATTCGATTTAAAACTATGTGCCATATGTCAGGTGAGTGGCAATACTCCATTAGTAGATAAACCCAAAGAAGCAAGTTTTGAAAAATTATCAAATGCTATTAATAGACGAAGCGATTAGGTTTCTGAAAGGCTATCCCCTTTTTTAATTAATGAAGATTTAAAACTACTTAGATGGCATAGACTTTGTTACAGTACGTACACGAGTGAAAATAACATTAAACATAATGAGTCAAAGTCACACAAAGAACCGGAAACAGGTTTAGTTTTAAATGGTGATGAATCAGGTAGGCCCATACTTGATAATAGGAGATGTACCAATCGAAGCTTAATAAATAAAACAGATATGCTAAAATGTATTTTTTGCCAAAAAGTTACTAAGAACAAAATAGCTACTTTGTACAGTGTCGGAAATCCCCCTGGCACAAAAACTGTTAGACATTAGTAGACAAAATCAAGATTCTGTATTTAGGAGATTAAGTACGTGTACATCAGTAAATGATATATTTGCAGCAGATGTTTTATACCATGATATATGTAAAAAAGAATACTTTCGTATATCGTCAGCTTCTGTAGAAGAGAACTCAAAAATTATTGACTCACCAATACAAAATGCATTTGACTTATTGATTTTAGAAATTGATTCTGAACTCCAATCAAAATGTTTTCCTTTGAGTTATTTGGCATCAAAGTTAAAGCAACTTTGCGTAGATCCTGACGCTAATGTTGACAACAGATTAGTAAAGAAATTATTAATAGAACACTATGGCGAAAACATTCTATTTTCTCACCCCAAAGACAAGTCTAAATCAGCCACTGTTTTTAAAATTAACATACCTCTTGAGGATGTTGTCGAACAAGTAAGAGCGTTGAACCAAGAAAGTGTAAATAGTTTTCTCGATTCACTAAGGGATGAAGTTAAAAGTTATAAATTTAATTTGACAGGATATGTGTGTGACGAAGCAAATTTACAGCACGAACTAGAAACATTTAATTTTCCAAAAAGTTGGAATATCTTCTTTAACAAAATTATCAGGCTACGCCACCAGCTCTCAAATCCAACAAGGAGAAAACTGATGTCAGTTTTTATGGACATACACCATATAGTAAATAACGGAGGATTAACGCCAAAACATATTGCATTGTCGGAAACCGTCCATCATGTGACTAGATCTAAACACCTAGTAACGTTGTTAAACAGGTTAGGCCATGCAATAAGCTATAAACAGCTTATAAACATTGACACCAATATTGCCGTTGCTAATTTAGTAAAAAGTGAAAATGGACTTGTGCCAGTCCCCTCTAACATAGCAAGAAATAAAGACCTTTTTCTACATGGTGCAATGGATAACGACGATTTTAATGAGTAGACTCTTAACGGGAAAAACACCACCCACATCACCGCTATGGTTTTGTACCAAACCAAAACTGATAAGGACGATTTTTCGGAAAATGATTGCATTTCTATTAAGAATATTCCTAACCATATGGTGGGAAAAAATATTTGCCAAATGAGTTGTCAGAAAATCAAAAGTTTTATCCCAAAACTATCAGTAGAGGAAGCCAGCAAAAATGTAGTGTCAGATGGTTCAGTCATACATATTGAGTATGGGAGGTACGAAAAGACGTACTTTTTATGGGTTCTGTGTCGATTATCACACACCACATCAGAGCTAGTCATATCCCCTCAAACTGTTCTATGTCCTGGATGGACTCCATTTAACCAGGCCATCAGTACATCTGTCCTGCCGGTTACAAATGTAGCATTCTGCCCTATGGTACCAGCACCTCCAACAAATCAAGATTGTGTATATTCTTCCATGAAAAACTTTGTTAACTTAAATGATCAGCTGGATCAAGAATATCAAGTTTTGTCTTGTGACATGGCCATATATTTAATAGCCAAGAAAATACAAATGCAATGCAATGAGTTTGAAAGCCTAATTCTGAGGATAGGATCATTCCATCTAGCCAAAAATTGGTTATCTATAATCGGTTCATACGTAAGTGGCAGTGGCCTTGCAGACATATTTGTGGAGACAGGATTGTATGGCGAGAATACAACACAAGCTGTTCTTAGAGGTACGCAATACAATAGAGGTGTCAGAGCCCACAAAATAATGTACGAAGCTCTACGAAGGCTGCAGTTGTCAATATTCTTAAATGAAATGCAAGACGACCTTACATATACACGATCAATAGAATTGATACGACAACTTCAAGAGTCGTTGATGAATAAAAGTGAAGACACTGGTGCCTTATTCGATTTGTTGTGTGAAGAAAGTGATGAACTGCATGGGAAATTTAAAAGCTTCTTGGATGAAAAGTGCAGAACTAACGACACATTTAAATTCTGGAATCACTACTGTTACTTGGTGGAATTATTATTGAACTGCATACGTGCTGAGCGCGATGGACTTTGGGATTTACATTTGGTTACAGTAGTAGCCATGCTTCCGTACTTCTTCGTATATAACCACATTAACTACGTCCGAGGATGTGTTATGTACGTTGAGGACATGAAAAGGCTACCGCAAAAAGTTAAAGCCGCATTTAACCAAGGACACTTTTCGGTAAAACGAAGACCAGGTAAATTCAACAATGTGGCCACTGACCATGCGTTGGAAAAGACACTCATAAGGTCTTCGAAAGTGGTTGGTGGGGTTATTGGTATTACAGCAAACCACAACACTTTCCAAAAATGGCTGATTTTGTATCCAAATAAAGCTTCTATATCTTTGCGAATGCTATTCGCATTCTGTGGAACAATTATGGATCCTACTGGGGACGGAGAGGAATACACCCACTTCGAATGGGGTTCAAATAGGCTGTCCAGGGACGAAAAAGATGTGCAGAAATTGATTTCGTTCATGAGAGATCATGATGACCCTTTTCAAAATGTGGTTGGTCAAGGACTGCGAAATATTGTTAGTGGACTTGTGGCAGATGACAAAGTGTCAGACTTTCTTTTGACAGTTGAAAAAAACAGGCCAAAACCTATGTAGTGAGTTTATTACTGAACGGCTAGTTCAGCGTAACAAAGGGATATTTTGTCCCATACAACGCATCACAGTTAAGTCGTTCTCAACTATGAATACTACCAAGAAACTTCCACATATAAAGTCACAAATACCTGTAAAAAACAATGACTTGACTTACATTTTTTTCTTAGCTGCTCAGCGCTCGTACAGCATAGAAAACCTGGTTCAACACGAGTTATTACCGTATCCTCCAGCCCTAGCAACACCTGAGCAACTGTTAAGGAAACCGGCGAAATCGCTGCTAGTGAATGAAATTGTTGTTGATACTAAATGTGTGGTTTATGAAAACTTGCCAGAATCCTCCACCAAACAAATTCACATAATTGACGGAATGGCATTACTGCAATCAACTCCTGTTACAGTGCTTAATAGCTTTGAAACTGTACAAGATTTAGGAGAATTCATGTTAAAACGATTATGCAAATTGTTGAAGGGAGAAGACGTTATTCAAGTGGACTTAGTTTTTGACATTTATGACAAGCCTTCAACAAAGCAATGTGAACAACAAAGGAGGCAAGGAGCAAAAGAACCACTTCGCTATTCCATCCAAGGAATTAATTCAAAAATTCCAAAACAGTGGCAAAGATTTTTGTGTGTCCCCGAGAACAAAAGACAACTAATTGTGATCATTTCATCATACCTCTTAGATACAGTTGTAGTGCCCAAACGCAAACTGTTTACTATCTCCGGTGGATCTGTCAACGGCGAAAGTAGTATGCAGAAGAGTTGTGATGGTGACATTCATGAAGTACTGACACTGAAATGTAATCACGTTGAAGCTGATACGAGAATTTTTTTAACACAAAACAAGCGTTACTTGCCCACAATACAACAGCAGTTGTAGTCGTTCACAGTCCTGACACTGATGTGTTCGTTTTGGGTATACGGTTTTGGAAAGAATTGTGCGACATAAAATGTTCTGCTTTATGGATTAAAACCGGAACTTCTGAGAAACAAAAGTACCTAGGCTGTCACATTGCTTCCGAAGCTTATGGGTATCACATGAGTAGTGTTCTACCAGCCATTCACGCATTTTCTGGTTGCGATACGACCAGCAAAGTAGGCACTAAGAAAGCAGCATTGAAAGAGGCCAAAACCGAAGAAAATATAGCTTTGTTAGAGAAATTAGGGAAGATTGAGTTAACTGATGAAGATTATGTGAAATATGAAGCGTTGTATCTAAGAATCGTTAAAAAAAGGACTAACCTGCAACGAGAGTAGATTTAAAATCATCTCAACTCATCCAGCATCATTAAGAAACATTGCATCCCTTCCAGCAACAAGCGACAGCGTGAAACTCCATATACTTCGCAGTTGGGCCCAAGTTCTTGTGTGGAATAGTGCTTTACAAGCAGACATCACCCAACTCAACATTACAAACTATGGGTTTTATGAAGACTGTTCTGGACTCATTCGCCCTGTGTTGACGACAAAAACGCCGCTGCCAGAAGACCTGATACCACCATGTAAATGCAGAAAATGTAACAAAAATTGTCCTTGTTACATGAGAGAAGTGCCTTGCTGTGGATACTGCAACTGTATTGAAAATAGTTGTAACAACACATATAATTGAAAATATCTGCCAGGGAGCGTAGACAACAACATCTTTACCATGTAAGTATTTTTTTTTAATTAATCTTACTTTCTAAAATCAGCACTGTCCGGGAAAATTTTTTTTCTGTTCATGGATTTATGATTTTTATGTATAGTAGGGGTATTTGGCCCTGAGAAATCGATTGGAGCAGGTCTCAAGACTGGGAAAATACGGAGTTTCTTCTACAGCCCTTCAAAGTGTCCATGTTATCATTAAGGGCCTTCTTTGTATCTGCAGTTAACTAAAACAGCTGATTCAGGTTGCTCTTTTTCATAGTACCATGCATTAATAATTAATTCATTAATACTTTTTTCAGATCTTGTGGGTAGTCAAGAACAAAGCCCTGTATGTACAACGATAGCTTCCCATGTGGTATTAATTATCAAGATGCTCCGTAGATTCCGACGTCGCATTTTGACCGTTAAATACATAAATCCCAGGAAATAATTTTAGCTTTTCAAGAATGTTGTTTCTTTATGTAAGTTTACTAAAATATACAATGCAATTACAGTAAATATTGATCAATAGTGTTGTCTATTTACCATTAATGTGTTGTCTATTTAGTATTTTAAAATTTTCTAATATAAAAATAAATGTATCTTGAAAACTAGTAAATATACATAAAAATCTGTTATAACCTTTTTTGTAGGTCGTATTATTACCTACAAAAAAAATTATTTACTTACGTTCAATAACAAGGGAGTTATAAGCGGTTTGCCGATTAACGTTTTTCGCAACTTTGCACCCCCACCCCTAAGTTGTCGACCACCCTTGGAGGCGACGACATGGGTTTTTATACTCACCTAGGCCCCCATTACCAAAATCAAAAGTCAAAATCTCTGACTCTTTTCATGCATACTCAACAGCACCTAGCGCCTGTACTAATAGGCCTTTCGTCTAAATAACGATTCACTTCCACAATAGCACTGGAAAGAGCTGTTCCAGAGGGTTCTGCCTTGCGTATTAGAACGTCAAAAAATGCCGTCACAGACAAATCAGCGTCTTCATCGTCATCTGGCCTGTTCAAATGTAAATCGCGCCCTGTGAAAATCGCGCCCCATGTGTTTAAATTACAATACAATTTCAAAATTGTATTAAAAATTAAAATAATTCAATTTAAAAATAACTATATTAATTAAAAATAATGTTAACATTTAAAATAATAAAAATTATAAACTATTTAAATGTAACAATATTAAACTGTAATTATGTTACTTACTGTCCTGTTGATTGTGGCTCCTCAATAGCTTGGGCCCTTGATATAGACCTTTCATGGTTGTTGATGGCTGTTGCCAGTTTATTTACATGCTCCTTGATCCTTGTTTTGGCCGATTCATTTGTAAAAGGTAAGAGCTTGCCAAAAATGGACAAGTTGCAACTGTATTGCTGAATTCCAAGTTTGGAAAGCGATTCAATATCCCTGCCTGGAATAATAGCAATAAAAATTGTAGCTATATGTTACATAAAATTAAGTTTATTTTTTATGCTCAACAGTAAAAAAATGCTGAGCTTCAATTTTTTTATAATTTATATTTAATCTTTGATAAGTGTTACTGGAGCTCAGTGAAGTTAATTAATAGTAAAAGGCTTAAATGTATTTTGAAATGACGTTTAATATTGCAATAGTTTTAGTAGTGTTTACAAGCTTTGATTAATGAACACTGTAGGCTAGGAGTTTAGTTTTAATTACCTGAAGATTTTGAGCGAATTCAATTGCTGTTCTATGAAGAGGTTTTTTTAGTAATTTCTGATTCACATCAGTCAATCCAGCCGTCAAGAAAATGATGTGGCTCCCACTGACATATTTTTCGCCACTTAACTTGCGTGTCACTTCTTCGTATGGCTTCAATACCTTGCACAGGTCTGAACAAATCTTCCACTCATCTACAGTTAGTTGAGTAATGTCCTTGTCTATAAGGGCAAGTGTTGATCGTATTGCATCCTGCAAATCATTTACTCTTGCTAGCATGTAGTTACATCCAAGATTAATCGTTTAGGAGTTTTTACACCAGAATCCTTTTGATATTTGATCAGTTTCTCCAGATCTTGGTTGCTTCTTTTGAAATGTTTCACTATAGATTTTACCTTCTCAATAATTGTTTGGATACTGATGGTTTTTTCAATCGCATCAGTGACAACAAGATTTAAGGTATGCGCATAACACCCAAAATGCTTCAGCTTAAGATTGTTGGTAATAGCACTTTTGATGTTTTGGGCATTGTCAGAAACAATAATTGAGACATTTTCCAACGAAACGTCAAAATTTGTTAGAATGTCTGTTATTTTTGAAGCCAATGCGAGACTTGTGTGTGACCTTTCCAGTAGACAACAATCAAGAAGGACCGATTCAAAACTGAAGTCGTTTGTGATAAAATGTGCGGTCAGAGCCAAGTAACTTTCTTGAGCCGAAGAAGACCAACAATCAGTGGTCAAACAAAATCGATCTGCATTTTTAAGCTGTATTTTTACAGCTGTCTTACACTCTTCAAACGCCGCAAGAACCAAAGTGTTTGAAATTGTCTTCCTATCTGGCAGTGAATAAGTCGGATATAGCACTGAAACAAATGACTTTAATCCAGTGTCTTCAACAACAGTGAAGGGTTGATAATCATTTGTAAAAAGGCGTAGAAGTGATCTGTCAATCTTCCTTTTTTAGCCTGCATTGACCTTTTTTGTTAGATAGTTACCCATGCTGGTTTGTACAATGGGTACACTGCTAACCCCAGGCCTGATTTCATTAGATGGCACATCTATTGACGTGTTGGAAGTGATGGATGTACTACTAGTTGACGGATGTAACATTACAGATGAACTATTTTCTGCTTCGTCTGGTGGAATTACATGAGTCGTTGTATTGGGAGTGGTTTTTCTGATATAGGATGTGGGGTGATTGTGATTAGATGTAGGACGTCGGACAGTATTTAATTGATTTAAGTCCACTGTTGGGTGTTCCTTTTAAGGTTTGAAGCAGTTGATTTGTAAGACATGGTAAGTCCACACAAATCACACTTTGCAATCTTTTTTGTATGATCTACAATATTAAAAAAGTTCCACATCACACTGTGAAGTTTAGGGCATTTGTTGCTCATGCTCATTTTGATTAGAAACAAACAACAAGACGCAGGACTTATTAATATTACTATAACTAACTTCTCTAATATTACTTACTTATTTACAAAAAATACAAATTTAATAACACGCAACATAAATAAATAAAGCTCATATAACCTCACAGAATAACAGACAACAGTCAACAACACAACTGAAAACAGGTAACTGAGGATGTACTGGTAGGTGGCTAGGCAGGACAGATCTACTCAACTAAGTCGTTGTCACTCGTTGTCGTTGTTACAGTACTCGGTTGGCGCCTTGGAGGCTAGACAGTTGTGCACAACTGCTAAATCACGCAACGGTTGCGTTCAACTGCAGTTGTGGTCCGGCAACGGTTGTGTAGTAACCGTTGCGTTGTTTTCGCCCCACCTCTACGTGTAGTCTGTGCCGTTAAGGCCCGCCGCATATTGAGCCCAGCACAGACACAGCCCACGCACATCCCACGCGTGGGAACGTTTGTGAAACACGGTTGGCGGTACTACGCCGCATATTAGACCCAGCACACGCTCAGCACACTCTTTTGGAATCCACACGTGGGAGAGTTTGTGCTAGTATCACAGATTTCGTGGGTCGTGGGTTTGTTGTTTTTGTAGTATAGTGGTTGTAGTAGTTGCAAAAGATGGATATAGAAAAACTTATTTCTATTGTACAAGGATATCCAGTGTTGTACAACACTAGTGACCCGGACTATATGCGTGCAAAGTTGAAGGACGAGATATGGGGGAAAATAGGAACAGAACTTCAATGTGAAGGTAAGTTTATTTACATTACATTACATTTCTATGCTAGTACAAGTATTCATACTTGGGAAAGTTAACAAAATAAATTAACTGATTAAAGTTAAAGTTAAGTCTAAAAAATAGTAACTGATTAAAGTTAAATGAAAAGTAACTGATTAAAGTTAAAGTTACTTTTACATTCTGAACGAATTCTATTGTAATGGGTCACTAACAAACATTATTATTAAGACATTTAATTAAATTTATTAATATACAATAAGAATAATACTTTTTTTATAACAGATTATTTTTGGTAGGCTTAACTATTTAGTCTTGCTTTACATTGTTACCAGATTTTTTTATATCAGTACATTATATTTTATTGTGACGTTTTTACGTCCTAATTTAAAAATAATTAATCACTATGTGGGTTTTACAAATAAGCAACACGTTATACTAAACAATTACTAAATTTATTGAATATATAAAATTAACTTATTATAATTAAATGAATTATTTCCTTAACTTTAACTACTGTGAAAAGTACAATTTACTATTAGGCCTACTTTTACAGTTAAACTAATTTATATTTACAATCTTAGATGGCATCAATAATTACAACTACTAATTGCAAAGTGACTTTACTAAATTCCCTTCTTTTAATTACAATTCCAGCTCTCTAAAGTGGCTTTCCTAGATTCTCTACTATTATTTACAATTACTGACTACTAATTGACTCTACTAGATTCCCTACTACCTACAGTCCAAAGCTAACAGTTCACTCACAGTTTCTTCAGTGTCCCTTCAGAAGTCGTCCACAAGTACCGCACTGCTCCTTCGTTGATCCCCACAACGAACCACTCACCGGTAACTTCTCCGTAGACCACTTCACTATACTCGGACACTCGCACTGTAGAACTCGCTCACTGTCGCTGCAAACACCCGGGCTGTAGGCTCTAGACTCACTGACTGACTGACTGACTGACTGACTCGCGCTGGTATCCGGGCCGTATATATCACCTGCAGGTCTCCATCTAGAAGCTTCTTGAATTCCCCTGCGTCCGAAGTTCCATGACAGAGCTGGCTCGTCAACCCAGAAGATTCTAGAAGTCTATTGAAGAGGTAAAGGGGCGTTCATGCGTAAGCCATTGTGCCCCAAAGGTTGTAAACAAGCAGGGCAGGTGGTCAGCGACCCATCCATTACTTCCGCATCACCGGTTCCCAGGATAGAGGCCACTCGGAATGTCACACTGCCCCCTCCTTAAGGCTGATCGTCCCGATCAGCTTCCGCTCCATGGCGATCAAGGTGGACCACAAGCATCTTGCCTCTTGGGTGTCTTTGAATCCTGTAGACCACATCGTTGATTCGTGTCACTACCCGATAAGGTCCTTGCCAATCCTGTTGAAATTTCGGGCATCTCCCCTTCTTCCGGATGGGACTGTAGAGCCACACCAGGTCGTTCACCTGGAATCCAGTGGAATTGGCTTGCCGGTCGTAGCGAGCTTTCATTTTGTCACTGGCCATTTTTAGGTGCTGACGAGCGAACTCGTGAGTGTCGTGTAGGTGGTCGACGAGCTCGCAGGCGTAGTCCGTTGCGGGCTGCTTTGCGTCAGGTGGCAGGCCGAACATGAGGTCACTAGGCAGCCGCAGCTCCCTTCCGAAGATCATCCTCGCTGGGGTGAAACCCGTAGTATCGTGAACCGAAGATCTGTACGCCAGGAGGAAAATGGGCACCTTCCGATCCCAATCCCGCTGATTGGTGGACACAACTTTCCTGAGGTGTCCAACGAGTGTCTTTATGTATCTCTCGACCATCCCATCAGACTGCGGATGAAGTGCAGTTGTCCGTGTCTTGTGCACTCCGAGACGCTGAAGCACCTCCTTCATCAACAGGGATCCGAAGTTCGTCCCTTGGTCACTGTGCAGCTCACGTGGCACTCCATACCGACAGATGAATTCGTTCACCAAGCACCCAGCTACTGTTGCGGCTTCTTGATTTGGTATTGATGTATACTTCTGGCCATTTCGTAAAGTAGTCCATGAGAACCAGGAGATATTTATTTCCTGCATCTGACATGGGAAATGGACCGGCGATGTCGATGGCGATCCTCTCGAAGAGTGCCCCAACGTTGTACTATTGCATTCTGCCTCGACTTCTTGTTTGTGGCCCTCGGCTTCCAGTACAGACATCACATTGGCGGCACCACTTCTCTACATCAGCCCTCAAGTTCAACCAGTAGAACCGCTGACGTAGCTTGTCCACCGTTCTGTTGACACCTAAGTGCCCACCAGATGCTCCATTGTGGATCTCCTCCAGCACTTCCTTTCTTTTACTTCTGGGGAGCACAATCTGTTCAATCTGCTTCCTACCATTAGGGGCCTCCCAGATTCTTATAAGCACTCCGTTCTTAACCCTCATTGAGTCCCACTGTGCCCAGTAGCTCTTATAAACATGGTTCCTAGCTGCAATGGCCTCCCAGCTAGGACGAGCCCCCGATTCCTTCTCCCGCAGCAGTGGTCCAACCTCACTATCCTCAAGCTGCTCTTTACGGAGTTCCTCCGGCTCCCATCCACTAGCTGGCTCAAAAGAGACACAGCGCACTTCCACGGACAGATTCCTTTCTTCTACCTTGGAGCAGTGCTTACAACCCTCTGGGCAAGGTCGTCGAGACAGGGCGTCGGCATTGGAATGGTTTCTCCCTCGTCGGTGTTCAGAGGTGAAGTTGTATTCTTGAAGACGCTGCACCCATCGAGCTGTCTGTCCCTCCAGGTTCTTGAAGTTCATTAGCCAAGTCAGGGCAGAATGGTCGGTCCTTAAATGGAAAGGCTGTCCATAGAGGTACTTGTGAAAATGCTCTAATGACTTCACGACTGCAAGTAGCTCTCTTCTGGTGACGCAATAATTCCTTTCTGCTTTGAATAGCGTTCTGCTGAAGTAAGCTATTACAGCTTCGTGGTCGTCCTGAACTTGGGAGAGAACTGCCCCTATACCCACATCGCTGGCGTCCGTGTCCACAATGAACTTCTCTCCAAACCGTGGGAACCCTAAGATTGGAGCGCTGCAAAGAGAAGTTTTAAGCGTCTCAAAAGCCTCACTAGCCTCCGGAGTCCACTCAAACTTACGCTGTTCTTCGGTGAGCTTGGTCAGTGGCTTAGCAATATCAGCATAGCCCTTCACGAAGCGGCGGTAGTAGGTGCAAAGTCCAAGAAAACTCCTCACCTCATGTTTGTTACGTGGGACAGGCCACTCCTTCACGGTGCTAATCTTCTCCGGGTCCACAGTCACTCCTTCGGATGACACTACGTGTCCAAGATAGTTAACCTTATTCTTGAAAAGATTACATTTTTTTAGGTTTAACTTTAGGTTGGAAGAACGAAGCCTCTTAAAAACTTTCTCCAGATTCTGAAGATGGTCGTTAAACGTCTTCTCTATGACTATGATGTCTTCCAGATACACTAGACAAGTTTCCCAAGTCAGTCCCCGTAGCACATTTTCCATGAGTCTCTCGAAGGTAGCTGGAGCATTGCAGAGTCCAAAGAGCATCACCGTGAACTGCCAAAGTCCGTTTCCATTCCCTATGGAAAACGCTGTTTTCTCTTTGTCCTCCGGAGCTATCTCCACCTGCCAGTACCCGCTCTTCAAGTCCAGGGTCGAGAAGAACTTACATCCTCCGAGAGCATCCAGAGTGTCGTCAATCCGGGGCAAGGGATAACTGTCTTTCTTCGTAACATTGTTCAGTAGACGGTAATCCACGCAGAACCTGGAAGTCCCATCCTTCTTCTTTACTAATACTACCGGCGAAGTCCATGGGCTGCTGGAGGGCTCAATCACTCCATCTTGCTCCATTTCTTTTATTTTTCGCTCTGCCTCTTCTCTCTTCGCCCAGGGTAGTCTCCTAGGTATTTGACGGATTGGTCTAGCGTCCCCAAGATCAATTTTATGTTGAACCACAGTTGTTCTACCTTTTGGCCCCGTAGCAGTTTCAAACACATCTTGATATTCTGTTATTAACCTTGCGACTTGCTTCGTTTGATCCAATGCCATTCCCCTGCATGCATCTCTTACAAACTCCGCTATGTCTTCTGGAAGGTTTTTATGGTCTGAAGAGATATTCCTATCAGCTCGTGAAACAGAAGAAACCGGAGAACATTTACCTAGGAGCTTACCTTGTTTCAATGCAACAGGATGGTCATTCAAATTCATTATACGGACTGGAACTTCCTTAGAAGATTTGAACTGTGTTTTCGCTACAAGTACCCCACGTCCAAGTTCCTCGTCGTTTATAACTGGTTCCAGCATTAAGTTCTGGCCTTCCGGAATAGTCTTGTCCATTTCTGCTCTGACGATCTTTTGAGTTCGAGGTGGCAGAGTGGCGTCCTTCAACAAGCGCACCCAAGAAGATAAATTCTTCCTATGCTGAAGAGCAACTTCCTCTCCCCCAATGGTCGTCACTCCTTTCCTGAAGTCCAACTGTAAGCCAAGTTTCGTCATCATGTCCATGCCGAGTATGACGTCCTCCTCAATGTCAGCTACAAGAGCGCGATGCTCAAGACATGCACCCCCGATGCAGAAGGTGGCAACTGTCTCCCCGCGGACGCTGGCAAAGTCCCCAGTCGCAGTCTTTACTGTCCAGGTCGTCGGAGTTATTTTCATAGAGGAAGGACAAATATCTTCATTCAATATCGTCATCGTTGCACCAGTGTCCAGCAAAAGGCTTCTGGGCTCCCCGTTTACCAATCCGTCTATGTAAAGGCTGTTGGTCTGACCTGACAGATGCTACGATGATGCTCTTAGCTGGGGCCTCAAGTTGCTGGGTTGACAGTTGCCCCTTCCCATCAACCCTTTTTAGTTTTCCCTGCCTCTGCCCCCGAGAGGCTTTACTCGGGCATTTACTTCGGTAATGGCCTAACTCTCCACACCCCCAACAGTGAATCTCCTTCTTCCGGTCCCTCAGGGCATCAAGCACTTTTCTTACGATGTCTTCTATCTTCATAGGTTCTTCTTCCTCTGCGTAGACTCCTCGCAGACGTGCCTGGCCCCGGACGGATTGCTTTACGGCCTCAAACTCTAAGGCTTGCGTCAGGGCCTCGTTTAAAGTGTTAGGCCGGGCCAACTTTACAGCCTGCTGCGTCTCAGCATCCCGCAGTCCATCGAGGAACCTTTCAATGGATAGGCTCTCGTAGACAGCTTCGTCCACTGTGGGATAAGCGCCCCTCACTAATCGTGCGATGTCAGCTTCGAATTCTTGCAGACTCTCATTGGATTTCTGGTGACGACTCCTGAGCTGAGATCTGTAGACCAGTTCCATGTGTTTATGTCCGAACCGCATTTCCAACCGTCTAATCAAATCTTCGTAATTCTGTCGCTCAGCAGGTGGAACGGTTTGCAGTACGCTCAGAGCTTCTCCACGAAGTGAAAGGCACAACATGGACGCCTTCGCTGATGATGGCCAATTGTAGACAGCAGCGGCAGTCTCAAACAAAGTAATAAAATCTTCCCAGGACATCTTTCCGTCGAAGGTTGGCAAACTTGCGTTATTTACGGGTGGACACACACTGGGCCGAGGTTTAAGGCTGGGTGGTTGCTGTCCACTTCCTGAGATCCCAGGTGGTTCGTTGCAGGTTATTGACTCCTTCCTCTCCTGAACCATTTCTTCTAAAACCCTAATCCTATCACCTAATTGCTTCGAACTGTCATCTAATTGTTTTTTAAATTCGTTCGAACAGTCATCTAATTGTTTTTTAATTTCGTTCGAACAGTCATCTAATTGTTTTTTAAATTCGTCTTCAACTTGGCAAATTTTATAATTAAATTCTGTAGCTAACTCTTCCTTCAAGGTTTTACAATTACTATTTAGTTTTTCGGTTAAGTCATCTTTCACTTCTTTTAAGTCACTATGTAATTTCTCTGCATTTCCTTTTAAGTCACTTTGTAAGTTCTCTGCATTTCTGGTAATCATAGACTTAAGTGAACTAGCTTCAGTTTCAAAAAGGAATGTTTCTGGATCATCCCCTGCTTCTAGCATTGCCTGCTTAAGTCTACTTACTAAAACTGATTTTGTTCCAGTATGATCTAAGTCCCTTTCTTCTAACTCCCGCTTTAAATCAGCCACTTTTAAGTCTACTAACTTAACTCCACTAGATGCCATCGTTCTTTTGCAAAACTACGTCTGAACAATATAGAATTACAGTAAATGAATTCAATAAACAGCTTAACAATAACTTTCAATAGATAAAAACATTAAACGTAATGCTCAACAAATCTATCCCACTTCTGACACCAGTGTGACGTTTTTACGTCCTAATTTAAAAATAATTAATCACTATGTGGGTTTTACAAATAAGCAACACGTTATACTAAACAATTACTAAATTTATTGAATATATAAAATTAACTTATTATAATTAAATGGATTATTTCCTTAACTTTAACTACTGTGAAAAGTACAATTTACTATTAGGCCTACTTTTACAGTTAAACTAATTTATATTTACAATCTTAGATGGCATCAATAATTACAACTACTAATTGCAAAGTGACTTTACTAAATTCCCTTCTTTTAATTACAATTCCTAGCTCTCTAAAGTGGCTTTCCTAGATTCTCTACTATTATTTACAATTACTGACTACTAATTGACTCTACTAGATTCCCTACTACCTACAGTCCAAAGCTAACAGTTCACTCACAGTTTCTTCAGTGTCCCTTCAGAAGTCGTCCACAAGTACCGCACTGCTCCTTCGTTGATCCCCACAACGAACCACTCACCGGTAACTTCTCCGTAGACCACTTCACTATACTCGGACACTCGCACTGTAGAACTCGCTCACTGTCGCTGCAAACACCCGGGCTGTAGGCTCTAGACTCACTGACTGACTGACTGACTGACTGACTCGCGCTGGTATCCGGGCCGTATATATCACCTGCAGGTCTCCATCTAGAAGCTTCTTGAATTCCCCTGCGTCCGAAGTTCCATGACAGAGCTGGCTCGTCAACCCAGAAGATTCTAGAAGTCTATTGAAGAGGTAAAGGGGCGTTCATGCGTAAGCCATTGTGCCCCAAAGGTTGTAAACAAGCAGGGCAGGTGGTCAGCGACCCATCCATTACTTCCGCATCACCGGTTCCCAGGATAGAGGCCACTCGGAATGTCACATTATATAGACCCTTATTTACTGGTGTTACTATATGTACAAATCTAATTCTAAAAAATATCAAACCATACATTCATATCCGGTGTTTAAAATACTTAATATCAGTACCATCGAATTTTAATTCTATGTATTTAAATTTAGGCTATATGATCTAAAACGCTCCGTTTCATTTCGTCACGCAAGTTTCTGAAACAATTGACTTTGAATTTTCTGAAAATAAGTATTTCATATTATTTCTTAAAACCATTATAAATAGTATTATTTCTTAGTACTATAGTGAAATTTTATGTTGAAATAACCAAAACCATCAAATGACTAAAATTTATATTGCTTTGAATTAATGTAGTTATACTCTATAACCTAATTTGTATTTATTCTATTAACATTTTTATAAAGCTAATCATTTGAATAATAATAACAAATATTATTAAATATTATATCCTATAATATTATATTATTATATAGTATGATTTTTTATTATGTATATGGAAATATATAGAATAAATAAAATATATGGATTATAGTACAAATAGTTTAATCGTTAATCCCAAGTATGCAAGTATTCAATATTTCCCCCTTTCAACACATCTTCTCTGCCATTCAACGGAATCATATACACTGTTGAAACACTTTTTAAAGCTCTCTCTAATCTGAAAAGCTTCCTTTGACGCCCTTATCGGATTTTGTGACAAGGGAAAAAAGTTATTACTTTCAGCACTTTTTAACAGTTCATCATCCTCGTCCTCTGGTATGATTCCTGCCAATATTTTTGTTCTAAGATAGTTATGCAATACAGTAGTTGCCTTCACAACATCATCAACTGTTTCCAGCTTGCATTCAAAATCCCGTTTGTAAACTCTGAATCGAGCTGCTAGAATACCAAAAGCACATTCAATTGTTTGACGTGCTCGGGATATCCGGTAGTTATATATTTTATTTTCAAGGTTTCCTGTTACTTTCAGTTTTGGGTAGGGTCGCATTAAATACTTAGTTAGTGGAAACGCTTCATCACCGAAAAAAACATATGGTGTAGGTTCTTCCTGACCTGGTAACGGTTTAGGGATAGGTAATGAAAGAAAGCCACTGTGCAATAGCTCACCTAGATTTGAGTTAGCAAAGATGTTGTCATCACTCAATCTGCCCATTGAACCTATGTCGACACAAGTGAAACGATAGTGAGCGTCTACTGTCCCCATTAACACAATGGAGCAAAAAGTCTTTGTAGTTATAAAAAGAAGATCCACTGCGAAGTGGTTTCCTAATGCGAACATGTTTACCATCTATACAGCCAACACAGTTAAACATTTGCCACCTTCTTTCGTAATCTAATGCAATGTTCGCCCACATTTCTGTAGTAGGGCTTGGCATGTACACAGGCTGCAAACGTATCCAAATTGCTTTACAAACTTCAGAAACAATATTTTACACAGTTCGTTCTTCCATCCTGTAGCTGAAGGCAATGGTTTTGAACATGTCTCCAGTTGCCAAATACCTGAAAAAGTTGGCACAACTTCAGGATATGATTCAGGTATACTTGAAAAATGAGCAAGAAAGTTTCTATGAATTTAACCCTATGAATTAATATCATATAACTATTGATATAATTTGTATTATGCCACAGGTAACTGTATTTGTAATCTTTTAGGAGCAGTGGTGAAGGAGAAGTGGACAAAACTGCGGGAGTGTCATAGGGAGGCCATACGAAGGCAGAAGAAGAAAAGTGGCCAACAAGCAGTCCCAGCAAAACCATGGACGTATCAAAAACAAATGGATTTTTGCTGCCATTCATGAAGAATAAATGCACCTCATCAAATGTCCAACGAAGAACAACCGAAATGGCTGAAGAGGAAGATGACGAGGTGGAAAAACAATCACAAGCTGAGTGCAGTAACAGTATTTTAAATGTAAGTGATGAGCCTGAACTGTCTGTAAATCCCCCAAAAAAATTAAAGAAAAGTAATTCTTCTGAACGCAATACTACTATTGAACAATATTTGAAACAATCTGAAATAAGAGCAAAAAAAAAAAAGAGAAGCGGAAAGAAAACAAATTTGTGAGAGCAAAGCATGATCAGAGAACGACGCATTATTTCAGTTTTTTTTATCTATGTACAACACAACTAAACAACTACCAGTGGCGTATCAAAGGAAAATCCGTAATGGAATGTTTAAGCTCGTCACAGATACGGAAGAGCAACATGACATAGATAAAGCTGCAATTGAGGAGAGGGAAAGTGTTGGAGTGAATTCAACTAACTACTCAAGTTCATCAACACCATGTTCAAATTTTGATGAGATGTCACTTCAGTTTCCCGAATTCTTCAAAGCTGGTCCATCGTCAGTACATAACGATCCACCAAATGTATATACTGCTTTGTAATGTGTTCTTTTTTTAACATTCAAAAAATACTAATGGTTTTATCTATATTTTAACCCGTAATAAATTTTCATGCTGTAATTATTTTACAAATATTTTGTATTCATCTTATATATTAAATTTAAACTTTTATTAGTAAATAGTGAACTTTTTGAAAATATATATTTTAAATTGTATTACAAATAAATTGCACTAATACAAAGTGAGAAACCATTTAAAATGCATAAATAATTTTAACTCGTACCTGAGACAAATAGCTAGCTTTTCCTCACTTCCAATTGGTTGTTGAGCGTTGCACTCCAGTTATATCGTCTTTAATGAGTTCATTGATTTCTCTAAACTGATCTATCTTTAGGCGAAAATGTTGCCTAAATACATTTTCAGGCACTTCTAGGCATAGCTTAAATTCACCATGTGTATTCCTTTTATATAAATATTTATTTCGCTTAGATTTTTTCTTTTTTCGAGTTAACAACGTCAATAGTAATAAAGTTTCTTCATCAGATTCTGACTCGAGATCGAGTAAAGTAAGAGCATCTTTATCCATGACTGGGATGTGACTGGGTTCAATATGCGGTAAGCAACCCGTCCCATGGGCGTGGAAGTGGCGTGGGGTCGTTCGGACAGAACATGGGCTGTGCCTGTGCTGGGCTCAATATGCGGCGGGCCTAATTGTGTGTTGTTTATTAGTGTGCCTCAGTGCTTTTTTTGTGACGGTACGCCGTACCGGAACCTCTGGGTAAGGGGAAAACATTGCGAGTTTTGGAGATGAGGAACAATGAATGGTTAGGTAGGCTGTAGACTTTAAACTAGGTCTACTTTGTTTGTGAGCGGACTGTACTGGCCCGGCTTGTGGTCAACTGACTCATGCATCCTACCTCTCCCCCTCCCAAAACCCCGTCATACGCTTGTATACACTGCCACTGCCACAGCAATAAATTACTCGTCTCGGTTTCAGTTTCAGTTCAGTTCAGTGCGACAGCTTTACAAGTGTGGACTACTTTTCTATTGTGTTCGCCTTTGCATAATTGTATCGAATTAGTGTGGTGTGCTTAAATTTCACTTGTGCCGTGTAGTGTGTGCGTTTACAATGTACAAAATAACTAATTATTTTAATAAACCAAAAAAAATAAAACTTGACAAAGCAGTTGAAGCAGAAAAATGCCTAGCACCGGCAGCACCGCTAATGGAACTGGATCAATCGGAGTTACCACTGCCTACTTCATCCTCATCCAACGTTAATTCAGCTTCTGACGACGTAAAAGATGGTGATAAACAGTGGCCAGACTGTTGGACTTTTGAACAAAAAAGTGAGTTTTGTAAAAAGTACAACTGGTTAATTGCACAAAACCAAAAGCTGGGATGTAAGGTGTGCCAAAAAGTTGGGTCTTTGGGTGCTGAGAAAAAGACTGGAATGAAAATATCCAAGCAGTGGACTGGATGTAATATGTCTAGTTTTGGGGAAACTCGAGCGCAGCAACAAACTGCATTAAGGAAGAAAATTTACGACCACAAAGACAGTGCTGCACACTTGGCAGCTTCGAAAATATTAGAAGAGTCCCAGAAAGAAACACTAGACAAAGTGTTTTTAAAAACTGTACAAAGAGAACAAGAAGTTACTGAGAGAATTTTCCGGACAGCCTACAAGGTTGCAAAGCAGAACCAATCTTTCTACAACTTTGAGTCAGAAATCGACCTTCAAGAGCTCAATGGATTAAATATGGGCCGAATTCTACATTCAACTAACGCCTGTGTAAATATAACTAACCACATTAGTGCTGAAATGAGAAAACACATTGTTCAGGAAATAATTAAATCGGATGATAAGTTTGCAATAATAATAGATGAATCGACTACTTTGAGCAAAAAATCAACCCTGATTATCTATATTAGAGTGTGCCTTAGCAACTTAAAATGGAATCTCCAGTAAATGTGTTCTTGGACCTAGTGAAACTCAAAAGTTTAACGTCACAGGGAGTTTTTGAGGCTATCATTCAATGTCTTGAAAGTTACAAATTAGATGACAATGTTTTGAAAAGTAGATTAATTGCTGTTGGATGTGATGGAGCAGCAATGATGCTTGGGCGAAAATCCGGATTGTGTGCTCTTGTAAAAGCAAAATATCCATCCACTATTTTTTGGCATTGCTTAAATCATAGGCTTGAGCTTTGTGTGAATGATGTTGTTAAGAAAATGGCTAGTATCAACCATTTCAAAGTATTTGTTGATAAACTTTATGTTCTTTACCACGCATCACCAAAGAACAGCCGAGAGTTACATTTGGTTGCAAATGAACTCGGTGTTCAATTGTTGAAAATTGGAAGAGTGCTCGACACTAGATGGGTACCTAGCTTCCAGTTTTCGCACAGTCTCAGCAGTTTGGGAGAATTACGAGGTTCTAGCAAACCATTTCATGGCAGCTAAAGAAGATCAAACACGTGATAGTGCCGACAGATGCAAATATGATGGCCTATTAAGGAAACTAACATCCACGAGTTTCGTTCTAGATTTGGCACTGATGAGTGATGCACTTCAAGAATTATCAGAAGTCAGTGAAGAGCTACAACACCGAGATATCGATTTATTCCAAGCTAACAAAAAAACTTAAGATTTTGTTAAACACATTTATAGCTCGGAAAGATAATCCTGGCACATTTTATGAACAAGCTGTGACATCTGTCAATAACAAAAGTTTCATGGGAATCCAACTTTATGAAAATCCCAAGGCACGGTCCATCGATCCTGTAGTCTATTATGAAAATCTTACAGGAGCTATCGAAAATAGAATGCTGAATGGTGAAGATGCAGATTTGGCAGAGTCGGCCCGTATAGTTGTCACAAGCACTTGGCCCAAAGACATTAAAAACAATACTTTCGGTGAGAAAGAGGTTGAATCACTTGCAGTTCGTCTTCACTTGAACAAACGAGAGACAGTAAAAGCATTCCGCGAGTACGTCTTCAACAATTGTGAACACTTTGGTGGAAGTTGTGAAAATGCAACCAAATATCCTAAGAACATGCTTCCATTGATAACTGCTTTAAAGAAAATTCCAGTGTCATCAAGTGATTGCGAAAGAGGCTTTTCGCAAATTAACCTTGTAATTACTGATCACAGAGCATCTTTGGCGACAAAGACTGTCAGTGCTTTGCTTTTTCTAAAATTGAATGGCCCACCACTTACATTCTTCAACCCATCAAAGTATGTGGAATCATGGCTGCTTCGAGGACGGCATTCTGCCTGGATACGAATAGCAAGGAGAGAAGACCAATGAAAACCTTTCGAAGCTTTGGACAGTTTTATAAAATGTTAGTAAAAAGTTTAAGATTTTATAATTTTATAACAATTAAAAATCGTTAACATTTTATGATTTCAGCACACTTTTTTTTTAAACTGTACTGTACCTAACAAAATATAAATTGAGATAAGTAATGTAACTAACGTAATGTATAATAAAAGATTGTTTGCAGACATACATGTGTGATTATTTTTTAATCCAAACAGTGTAGTACGTATTTTATTAAAAAATGTAATTCCAGAGAACGTTGCTATACAAAAATTATACCTCGTCACTAAATTATTAGAAACTATGTAGGTTTGTAAAGGGGTCAAAAAGTGTTGAAAATCGTTTTAAGAGGACCAAATTTCAAAAACTTTCTAGGGTTAGGCCCTTGGACCCCCTCCCGTTTTTGGTGGGGGAACCCCCCCCCAAACGTACCACCGAGAGTACCGGAACCTCATATTTTACAAAAAAAGCACTGGTGTGCCTTTAATTGTAAGTTTGTTATGTTTGTGTTATTTATCAAAATGGCTTCAACTAGTAAGCCGTGTGTTCAGTACAAGACATTAACATTTCATGAAAAAGTGGCTGTAATTCGTGAGGTGGAACAAGGTGCAGTAAAGTCCCGAAAACTCGACATTCCGTATAACTCGACACGCTCGGGGAACAAATAAATCAACCCCTGTCGTCGCTCGTTGCCCACCGGCGAGAG
>JAQJVL010004587.1:27746-43390 GCA_035578905.1 Stictocephala bisonia
ACCCTGTGATGTTTTAGTAGACCTGCACATTTATGTAAGTAGTAGGAAAACACCGACTTTGCGCCGCCCCATGATGAGTTTTCGCCAAATGAAGAGTTGAGGGTGGGGGAAGTCACGTGACCGGATCCAATATGGTGGTCCCGGATCCAAGATGGCGGCCCCCAGTCCTGCCAACCTGCTGGGAATTTCCCTCCCAAAATTTCCCTCAAATTCCCAAACTTCCCTCAAATTCCCTTGTTATACTATATAAAATACACTATTAGCCTTGTTATACTATATAAAATGCACTTTTAGCTATATTGTATTGAATGCGTATCTGTACACGTGTACCAAATTTGAGCGAAATCGAACGGTAAATAACGAAACTAGATCCGGAGTGGTGGGGGTAAATATAAGTCCAGAGACGACATATACATAATACAAACGGTTTATATTGTATGGCATGCGTATCTGTACACGTGTACCAAATTTGAGCGAAATCGGACGGTAAATAACGAAACTAGATCCAAAGTGGTGGGGGTAAAGATAAGTTCAAAGGTGTTATTCTTGGGAAAATTTTGTTATAGGTAGGTCGGAAATGGTGTACACAGGTGGGGCGATAAAGACTTTCGGGGGGTCGAAAAAAAAATTCCAAGGCTCTAGGACGCACCATTTTCGAGATATAAGAAAAAAACCACTTTTTTACGGGAAATGTATTGACTGTTTCGGAGAATACCCTCGGGGGTTTCCGGAGATTGTCGGGAACCTTCGGCAATCGTCGAGGTCCTGTGTAAGCAGACCGACCGGCGATCAGTTGTCGACGAGCCTTCGAGCGGCAAGTACTATTCTCTCCTGACTCTCTGATTCCTGCCTGCGCAGAACTTCTCTGTTGGTGAGTATTTAGAAAATATACGATCGGTGTTAGAGACAGGCCTTGAGTCCTTGTGATCCGGCCAGTTTTAAACACCGATCAGTCCTTTAGCCAACTTTGCAAAAATAAAGTTTGCTAAAGGACTCGCGGGGGATTCCGTGAGAGTGGTGGGACGCACTCTCGGCCAACTTCGACTTGGCAGCGGATACCCGGGTGGGGCCAGCGTGTGACGCACTGGCTTTTCCTCATAAGGCAAATGCCGTTAGGAGTCGTCACTAGGTTCCCTTAGCTTGCTTTTACCCTCCCCAGTGCCGTGTTAGAACACCGATGTGTCTAACACTGAGCCACTTTCTGGTCTTGTAAATTTTTTCTCATGATAACAATTTCAATATACAGACATGAACTTTGACGCTTTCGTACATAATCAGTCATACGTCTGAAACATAACCTTACTTTTTGAGACATTATTTATTGTAAGTTTAAGAGAACATAACCTCACTTTTTGAGACTTCATTTATTGTAAGTCCGGAACATAACCTCACATTTTAGAACTTAGCAGACCCTAAATGTACTATGTTCAATTCTTTTTTAATTCCTCAAGTAGACAAATTACTAACATAACCTCACTTACGACCTAAAATATAGCAGGATCTTTTGTTATTTTTTTGATTAACGTAGTAGCATCTAATAAAATAATATTTTGATTCACGTACTAGTAATATATATATTACGATGATTTCAGATCAAACCTCATTCAGTCTCAGACTTTTGAACGAGACACATCTAGCAGCTCCGCTATTTACAACGCATCTATTGCAACCGTATAGTAGTATACATAACCTATAAATTCATTTTACTCTCTAGGAACATAACCTAACTTATCTTACCTTCACCAAGATATTAAAAAACATTTTTTACAGGGATTTCTAGTATTATACATACCCGAGTAGATAGATATTGAGAGTTTTACGATATTGTGTTTCATTCGTTTCAGATCATCATGAACCCCAACCAGACCAAATGCCCCAGATGCAGCAAGACCATGTCTAAGGCAAACATAGCTCGCCACCTCAAGAGCTGCACCGGGCCTACAATAACCCGGGAGCCTCAACGTCCCTGTCCGGCTTGCGGAGTAACGATCACTCTCTCCCACCACAGCCGCCACCTCAAGAAGTGTAGTCCCGCTCACCTCAAGAGGAAAGCAGACGAGCCAACCCCCTCCACTTCCAAGGTTGCTCGCTTTGAGGTCGACCCCCAACCGTCAACTAGCACTTCCATCATTGATACCGTCAGCTCAACCATCGTATCGGCATACAATACGGCTAAGGTAGCAGTAGATCATCTGATCGGAGGAAAGCAGCTCCGTATCGAAGAGATCGAGAAGGCGTTCTGGGGGAGGATGAAGACCTACTCCGTCGTCAATCGTCCCGGTATTAAGGATCCAGCTGGATTCCTCCGACAAGCCAGAGAGCTAATCATGGCGAAGATTGCAGAAAACTTGAATGCAGAGAACATCAAGACGCAATTAGTTTTCATCGCCGATATAAGAAGCCAGTAGGCGATAACGATGAGAGGAAGGAGATGAACTTCAAGACCAAGAACGCCATCATCCTTCCCACCACCAACATTGTGAACTATCTGGAGGACGCCGAGGGGAAGCTTCTAAAGGAAATGGACGAGTTCTACGCCAAGGGATCCGGGTGGACTCTGGCTAAAATTATCGGATTGAAGCTTAGAATCAACAACTACAAGCCTCTTCGTGGATCAACATACAGTGAACTACCAAAGAAGATTGCAGCTAAACACGCCGTGCTCAATATCAATAATAACAACAACAAGTGTTTTCTGTGGTCTGTGCTATTCACCGGAAAGACCATCCTCATCGCGTTCAACACTATCTACCCTATGAGCACGACTTTGACCAATTCCTTCAAGGCATCGCATTCCCCATCAGCCTCGACCACGTCAAGTTATTTGAGAAGAGGTCTGGGATCTCCATCAATGTCTACGCCTACGATGAAAAGTTCGTAGTGTACCCGCTGCTGGTCACGGATAGGGAGCAGCAGAAACACATCGACCTGCTGTATATAAAGAACAAGAACAACGCCCACTACTGCCTAATTCGAGATCTCGCCAGATTAGCTGGCCGGCAAATTACAAACTACCAACACAGAACATGGATATGTCGTAGGTGTCTACAGCACTATGGAAGAGAAGATCTGCTAGCCTCACACATGGGATACTGCAACGACCAAGAAGCTGTTAGGATTGAAATGCCTAAACAGGGCAGCAAAATCAAGTTCGAGGAAGGGAATAGAACGATGAGAGTACCCTTCGCTGGATACGCCGACTTCGAATGCATGCAGACCGCCATTGAGGAGGAGGAGGAGGATGAAAGGATGGATGAGGATGGAGCAGCAAAATCATATACCAAGCAGTATCAGAAGCATGAGGCTGTAAGTTTCTGCTACTATATTGTCTACGCTGATGATCACTACGGAGAACCTGTGAAATACTTTGGATCCGATGCAGCACAAGTTTTTGTCGACAGTCTGTTCAGAGAGTCGAAGAAAATTGCTCACCTATACTCTTCTGCAGTAGCCAAACCGATGGACCTAACCCCAGAAGATCTCACTACCATCGCCAACTCTACAATCTGCCATATTTGCGAGAAGCCTTTTACTGACCCGGAAGACTACAAAGTCAGAGACCACGACCATCTTACTGGAAAATTCAGAGGCATCGCTCACAACACCTGCAATCTCAAGTTCCGCAAACCTAATTTCATTCCAATCTTCATCCACAACTTGAGCGGCTATGACACACATCTTTTCATAAAAATGTTCGGACTCAATGACGAAACTATTAGCGTCATTCCCAATAACGAGGAGCGATACATTTCCTACACCGTAGAGATTGAGGGAGGAGTAAAACTACGGTTCCTTTATTCTTGCCGCTTTATGATGTCCAGCCTCGACTCACTGGCGAAGAACTTAACGACACCACAATTCCGCGAAACATCAAAATTCTACTCTGGAGAGAAACTACAACTACTCATCAAGAAGAGTATCTACCCCTATGACCATATGGACTCCTTGGAAAAATATCAGCTCACCAACCTACCAGAAAAGAAGGACTTTTACAACAGGCTAAACAAGACGGATATCACTGATGCAGAACACGAACACGCTCAGACAGTATGGAACACATTCAAAATCTCCAACATGGAAGAATACACTCTCCTGTACAACCAGACGGACGTTCTGCTTTTGGCGGACATTATGGAGAACTTTAGAGACGTTTGTATGAACACCTACAAGCTCGACCGAGCATGGTATTTCACCGCTCCCGGACTGGCATGGAGTGCAATGCTTAAAACTACGAGAGTTGAACTGGATCTGTTGACCGACAATGAAATGCGGCTGATGATCGCCCGAGGTATTCGAGGAGGAATATCCCAGTGTTCCAACCGTTATGCAAAGGCAAACAACCCCTATATGGAGGATTATGACATGGACAGGCCTACTACTTACCTCACATATCTCGACGCCAATAAATTATATGGATGGGCTATGAGCAAGCCTATGCCTCATGCAGACTTTCTATGGGTGCACGATCCTGAAAACATCGACATCATGAGCATACCGGATGACGCTCCTAGAGGCTACATCTTCGAAGTGGATCTAGAGTACCCTCGAGAGCTGCACGACACCCATTCGGACTATCTATTGGCACCAGAGCAGCGCATTCCTCCAGGCTCCAAGAATATGAAACTCCTACTCACTCTCTTCAACAAGGAGAAATATGTTATTCACTACCGAAACCTAAAACAGTACATCTCCCTTGGCATGCGGGTGAAGAAAATCCATAGAGCTGTCAGCTTTATGCAAAGTACTTGGCTAAAGGCTTACATTGATTTAAACACCAACATGAGAATAAGAGCAACAAACGAATTTGAGAAAGACTTCTTTAAGCTGATGAACAACTCAGTCTTCGGTAAAACTATGGAAAACATATTAAACAGAGTGGATATCCGCCTCGCCACCAAGGAAACACAAGCTGATAAGTGGATGGCGCAGCCTAATTTCAAGAGCCGTACCATATTTACAGAGCACCTGGCTGCAGTCCATATGAGTAAGACACGTCTGTTCTTCAATAAGGCGATATACGTAGGCATGAGCATCCTGGACGTTTCTAAGTTGTTGATGTATGAGTTTCACTACAATGTGATCAAGAAGAAATATGGTGAAAAAGCGCAACTCCAGTATACGGACACAGACTCACTTACATATATGATTGAAACAGTTGACTGGTATAAAGACATGAAGGAGATGATTAATCTATTCGACACCAGCGATTACTCCGACCCCAACCGTTTTGACATTCCAAGAGTTAAGAAAAAAGTGTTGGGTGTGATGAAGGATGAGCTTAGCGGACGTATATTGTTTGAGTACGTGGGGCTACGCTCTAAAATGTACGCTAGCCGGTCTGAAAACGGAGAAGCTAAGAAGGCAAAAGGAGTCAAAAAATCTGTAGTAAAGAATGAACTAGAGTTTTCTGACTATAAGGAGTGCCTCGATAAATTCTCCCTCCTCTACAGTACTGTGGATGTTACGTTGGATGACGCTTTGGAGAGAAATAAAAAGTATAAATCCTGCCAAGTGAATAGAACAATGAATCTAATTAGGAGTCGCCGCCATGAACTGTACAGCATAGAGCAAAATAAAATAGCGCTTTCAGCCTACGATGATAAGCGTTTCATTTTGGAAGGAGGCATAAAGACCCTGCCATGGGGACATTATTCCATCGATGAAGAAGCGATGATTGACCGAGCCGTCTTAGACGTGCTGATGGTGGAGTATGGAGACGGGTGGGAGCACAAGAGTGCAGGAGGTAGTAAATAGAAGAAGGTCGGCTACCACTTTCCGCAGCGGGGAGGGGCTGCGGAATCCCGTAAAAGCAATGACCGAATGTATTGACTGTTTCGGAGAATATCCTCGGGATGTTCCGGAGATTGTCGGGAACCTTCAGCAATCGTCGAGGTCCTGTGTAAGCAGACCGGTCGGCGATCAGTTGTCGACGAGCCTTCAAGTGGCAAGTATTATTCTCTCCAGACTCCCTGATTCCTGCCTGCGCAGAACTTCTCTGTTGGTGAGTATTTGGATATCATCATGTACGGAGAATACAACGCTACTACTGAACAAGCACCCATCCTGGACGGTGACTGCAACCCAGTCGTCAAGCAGGATCCGTGGAAACTCTACAAGGACTTTATGTGGCTAGAACATGATATTAGTGAAAGATGGCATGCTCAACCACGTAACGAACTCGCATGTCAATGGTACGAAGAGGACATGAAATTTATGCGTGAAGAAAACCTGATAATTAGGCAGCATTGGGAGACGATAAATTCTGAACAGAAATATCTCCAGGCATACCTCGACACTGTGGATTGGATGGACCTAAAGAATTTTGTACGTGGAATCCATTACAACAGGGAATGTCGTAAGAGAAAACTTGCAGATGTAGAAATGGAAAAGCACATAGCGCAAGAAAAGAGACTGCGGGAAAAATTTCATACTTTGGTTTCCTTCGCCTTTTAAGAAAAATAGAAACAACTCACTTAAGGGAGCACAGACGTGCAGGAGGTAGCAAATAGAAGAAGGTCGGCTACCACTTTCCGCAGCGGGGAGGGGCTGCGGAATCCCTTAAAAACCAATAAATATTTTGGTTTACAAAAATCTTAATCAGTTATAAATTGGACACAATTCAATCCAGTTATGAATATGAGAGAAATCATCGCCAAAGAGCTACACGCTCCGGCCAGAAGAACATTTCCCACCAGACCTGTGGAAGTCAAAGGAGTAGACGATCTGTATCAGGCTGACTTGGTGGAGATGATACCATACTCAAAGTTTAACAAGGGCTACAAGTACATTCTCACAGTAATCAACTGCTTTACCAAATACGCTTACGCAATACCAGTGAAGGACAAGTCTGGACAGGAAACGTCAAGGCTATACAACCTGTTTTGGAGGAGAATCGGATGACACATCTGCAAACCGACATGGGAAAAGAGTTTTACAACGCTGGATTCGCCAAGCTAATGAAGAAACACAACATTAATCATTACTCTGTGTACAGCGAGAAGAAGGGAGCCATAGTGGAGAGATTCAATCGTAGTCTCAAGTCTCTAATGTGGAGAAAATTCACAGAACTGGGCAACTACCAATGGATTAAAATCCTACCCGACCTGTTGGAAGAGTACAACACGAGAAAACATAGAACAATTGGCATGGCACCTTTTGAGGTGAACAAAAAGAACGAAGATTTGGTCAGACGAAACATAAACAAGAATAGACAAAAATATAATAAGAAGGAAAAGATCGAGTTCAAAGTGGGTGACAAAGTAAGGATAAGCAAGTATAAAAAGGTTTTCGATAAGGGATACCTACCCAACTGGACAAACGAGATTTTTACTGAGGAAGCGGTGCGTCCAATTGTACCGACTACGTATCACCTAAAGGATTACCGCAACAACATGCTTCAAGGAAGCTTTTACGGAAAAGAACTGCTCAAGACCAGACACGGAGACGTATACCTGGTGGAAAAGGTGTTGAGGAGAAAGGGTAACAAAGTGCTGGTTAAGTGGCTTGGCTTTGATGGTACTCACAATTCGTGGATAAATAAAAGTGAACTTGTGTGAATTACACAGTTTGAGCATAGACATTAAGATGAAAACACCCAAATTACCTATCGTAAACTTTGACGTATACTGTGGAGGAGATATGAAGGAAAGGAGCAAACACAGTGATCTGCTGCCAAACCATGTTCTATGTATCATGTGCGGACCTTCAAATTCCGGCAAGACTAATGTAATGTTAAACTTGTTGTTTAATGCAAATGGACTAAAGTTTGAAAATATCTACGTGTTTTCAAAATCACTCCATCAGCCAAAGTATAAGTTGCTAGAGAAGGTACTACTGACTATACCCGGTATAGGATATTTCCCTTTCACAGACAACGGTGAGGTGATTCATCCAAACGAGGTGAAAGAACACTCTGTGATGGTGTTTGATGATGTTGCATGTGAAAAGCAAGACAACATCAGAAACTACTTTACAATGGGACGACACCAGAATGTTGATACTTTTTACCTGTGTCAAACATACAGTAGGATACCCAAACAGCTGATAAGGGACAATGCAAACTTTATTATTGTGTTTAAGCAAGATGACAGAAATTTAAGACACATATACGATGATCATGTAAATACGGACATGTCTTATGGGAGATTCAAGGAGTTGTGTGTCACCGCATGGAACAGTGGTAAGAACAAATTCGTTGTAGTGGACAAAGAACGTAACATTGACGATGGTAGATACCGCGTCGGACTCGACGAGTTTGTCAAAGTTTTACAACGCCATGCTGAAGGTTAGTTTTAGCCAACCTCTTGTGACAAGAGAGTACCATCTACCGATGAATGAGGATCGCAAATCATTATGGCAACAAATGACGTTAGATAGGCTACGTTTTAAAAGGCGAATAGATACGTTGGAAGAAACTATTTTGGGCCCACTTCTTTTGCTGCATATTGCGAAGCAGAAAGACTTGGAAAACAGAAAAACTGGAAAACATGAAAATAGAAAAACAGGAAAACACAAAAACAGGAAAACAAAAAAACAAGAAAACAGGAAAACAGAAAAACAAGAAAACATGAAAACAGAAAAACAGGAAAACAGAAAAAACATGGAAACAGAAAATAACCTGAGGGGATTCCGTAAGATTATGGATGGGAGCACAAGAGTGCAGGAGGTAGCAAATAGAAGAAGAAGGTCGGCTTTAGCGTCAGAGACGCATTCACTTTCCGCAGCGGGGAGGGGCTGTGGAATCCCATTAAGAAAACTCAATAAATAAGGATGTGATGTTCGAAATTAGTTATTCGACAAGATGACGTTCAAGGATACACATCTTATACGAGAAATAAAGATGCTGCAGGATAGTATAAGGCAAAAGTTGCGTGATATTAAGAGCAGATCAATTCAAACACAACGTTCGTTGGAAGTACAGTACAAACCGTTGATTGATCCACTAAAACAGTTGACGGAGACGGTTGTTGCTGCCAAAGAGATCAAGCAAGAGCCCAAAGAGGAGAATGAAGGGGAAGTGGAGGAGGAGGAGGTTTTTGAGCCTGAGCAGTCATTTGGAAGACCGTCTTTAGCGTCAGAGTTTGACGCATTTATTCGTGCAAACAACATTGGAGACTTGTTAGGTACCTACCTTCAGTTTATTCAGACAGACGATAGGGAAGAAGCTGATTTCACGTACGGCATTCACTATGATGGTAACGAGTGGAAAATGGTATCGTATCCGGTTAGCTTTTCCGATAACGACATAATTATAAATGGAGTTGAATACAAGGGAACACCTGGACTGTTTGAGTTGATTTTCAAGAAACATCCACAGAGTGGATCGTTTAACGACAATGATTTAAAAGTGTACAAGCAAATGCTAGAGGCAACTGGTGTTCAGAAGCGTGAAGATGGAAAAGGGATAAAAACCAACAGAGGCTACAAGTACACGAATATTATATCAAATATGTTTCCACCAAAAAATAAAAAGAAACTACCCTTACTACGTGCTTCTCCATCGTCTAGAAAAAGACCAAGTCAACCACTATCACCATATATTGGTGAAAAGAGAAAAAAGTTGGGAGAGGATTTCCTAATGGAAGTTGAGAAATCCAAAATTGACTACCGGTACTGGGATGACCCTAATGAATTAGTTGATCGTTTGCGTCTGTTGTTAGCATCTAAGGAAGCAGGTAACAGTGGTCACAATAATGAGATTATCGCCATTGTGGAGGAGCTCAAGGAGGCGGATATTATAAAAGACTTTGATAACTTTATTTTGTAATCATTATCGTAATGTCTATCGACAAGTTCGGACGTCAGTCAGTTCAAAAAGGTGCTGCTGCTGCTGCTGTGCCCAAAGGAGCACGAGGTGAAGGATTTAAATTGACTCCTGAAGGAAACTATGATATGCAAAATAAAGTTTTAGCAAATGTAGGCGATGCAATAAATGAAAATGATGCTGTCAGTCTAAAAATTATAGGTGAGCATTGTGTATTATTCGAGGAGAAATACATTAATGCTAGAAATAGGTATATAGCGAATGTTGAAAATCCTACTGCAGCAAAAGATGCTGCAAATAAATTGTATGTAGACTCTCTTGTTCCACCTAGATACGGCACCTTTTGGCACTTTGGAAAAAAACGGTTGGTTGAGGTGGCCGACCCATTAAATGATGGAGACGTAGTTACAAAAAAAACCTGACGGCAAATAGCCCAAATAAGAGTAAAAGCGGGTGGGAGTTTAACAATATGCGATTAACGTCAATCAAAGATCCTGTTGAATCTCAAGATGCAGTGACTCAAAACTACCTTTCAGGATCTCTTAACGTGGTACGTGAAAAGTGGATTCCTAAACAAACCGCTAATAAGTGGGATTTCGGAGATAAAAAGCTTTCCTCTGTGGGTGATCCAGTCACCATGCAAGACGCTTTAACTATGAATTATCTTGTACGAGCAATGAGTGCATTACTATACGATCTATACTATCGCATATTGCCACCTCAAGATCAGATCCACAGTTTGTCTAAAGAGGAGTGGATCGACAAACATATTGTACGACCGTATTTCTTAAACGAAGCTACTAGAGTTAGATCACACGAATAAAAACCCTTGAATTTGAATAGAGACCGTCGTTTGATTATTATAATGCCAAGAGTCAACAAGAAAAACGTCAGTCGTCATTCAACAGTCAAAGGGTGTGGACTACTAGAGGCAGTCGGTAGTTTTGCCAGTTCAGCTCTTAACAAAGGGATCGATCTACTACCAGTGGAACTTCATCTACTAGGGGGTTACAGGTACTGTGGTCCAGGTACCAAATTAAAGGAGCGTGTAGCTCGTGGTGATCAGGGAATTAACAAGTTGGACGAAGCCTGTAAGGAACACGACATTGCATATTCCAAATATAATGACAATCAACACCGTAGACAGGCGGATCAACAGCTGGCCGATAAGGCTTGGAATAGGGTTAAATCATCAGACGCTTCTTTAGCAGAACGAGTCGCAGCTTGGTCCGTGACAACAGCTATGAATGCCAAGAAAAAGCTGGGAGGTACAATGAAGAGACGACGCGTATGCAAAAAGAAAAAGATCGCAAAGCGGCGAGGTAAAGGTTACTATTTAAGACCTTACAAAAAGGGAGAGGGATACTACTTAAAGCCGTACAAGCAGGGAAATGGATCACCTAAAGTCGTACATAAGAAAAAAGAAAAAAAAAGTTTGCGTTAAAACACTTACCGGATCGGGCTCTTACAAACTTTGACCTGGACAGATATGCACGTAAATTTAGAATACCACATTTTCGAGGTGTTTTTATGAGAGACGCCTTACCACAGACTATTTGGAAGAAGGAAAATGCCATTGTTAATTTAGATTCAAACAGTGGGAGGGGTACTCACTGGGTGTGTTATAAAAAAGTTGATAACGTGGTGAAATACTTTGATAGTTTTGGAAACCTACAACCACCACCAGACCTTTTAGAGTATTTTCAGGGATGTAAAGTTTTGTACACTTACACTTCGCATCAGACTTTCGGCTCCAACATCTGCGGTCATTTATGTTTAGAGTTTTTGATAATTCAACTTTAGTATGTGTCTGACTTTTAGAGAGTGAGCAGCATTATGTTTTGTGTGAGTGGAAATAGTTCAGTGTTTGGCTGTAATATTTTTCCTGCAATAGACCTCTCTGAGGACAATTGGGAAATTGGATTGGTAGACTTTACAACATACAACTTTATACCAAACGTTGAGAAGGGAGTCAATAATTTGTTCCATTACGGTGATAAAATTGTCGACATACCGACTGGTTCTTATGAAATTGACGACATTACACAATTCAACTCCGAAAATCGAACACAAAATCAACGATCCGAATTTAAAGATTAGAGGCAACAACAATACGTTTAAAGTGGAAATTTACGGTGAAAAGGAAATTGACTTCTCTCAGGAATACAGCATAGGTTCACTGTTGGGCTATTCCAGATCGATTCTTGAACCAAATAAATGGCACGTGTCAGACACACCAGTTGCCATTATTAAAGTGAATGTCATACGAGTCGAATGTAACGTGGTTAGAGGTTCTTATCAAAACGGTACAGAAGGACACGTTATTCACGAGTTTTACCCTGCCGTACCTCCTGGGTTTAAAATTGTTGAAACGCCCCGTAACGTCATTTACTTGCCAGTAAGCGTCAAGAGGTTGGAAAACATAACAGTTAGACTCTCCGATCAAGGCGATCGTTTGATAAATCTGAGAGACGAAGTGGTCAACATTAGACTTCACTTGAAACGCAAAGATGGGTCTGATTTTCAATAAATTAGATGGACACAGGACAAAATCAATCAGTCGCCTGTTACAATTGAAACGGTTAACATCAAAGAACAAGGAGTTTTTACAGTCTCTTGGACTTCAATATGTTGTCCGTAAGTAGTAAAGCACAATTTGATGAAAGTGTGACAGAGTACGAGTACCGTACTCATGCACCTTTTACATCGACAACTTTTAATCCGGACGATGAGGTGCGTATTTCTATTCAACAGCAGGATGGGTTTACATATCCTTGTGAGAGTTACTTACACGTGACTGGTAAAGTGACAAAATCTGATGGTCAGACACAGTATGATAGTTTACATCTAGTCAACAATGCCATGGCGTTTCTGATGAACGAGATTAGATACGAAATTGGCGGTGTAATTTTCGATCGATCTAAAAATGTCGGTATAACATCCACTATTAAGAATTTAGTAACCCTAACTCAAGACGATGAGAAGCGATTGATGAACGCTAGTTGGGTTGGAAAAGGATCATTGAATACGGTGAAGGAGCTTTCTTTTTGTATTCCTTTGAAATTGTTAATGGGGTTCTTTTAGGACTACAAAAGAATCATTGTAAACCAAAGACAGGAATTGATTTTGCTCTTGTCTTCCAATGTTAAGAACGCCTTGTACAAGGAGGTTGCGGCCACTGATTTTAAGTTGACGATTGATAAGATTTACTGGCGGGTTCCCTACATAAAAGTGTCTGATGATATGAAGTTGTCATTACTACGGGTGCTGGAACAAGATCGTGTATTGGAAATGCCTTTCAGGTCTTGGGAGCTGCACGAGTTTCCTGAACTTCCCACAAGTACGAGACAATCTTGGACCATTAAGACTTCTTCACAACTGGAAAAGCCGCGTTACGTAATATTAGCCTTTCAAACTAGTAGGAAAAATGATATAACCAAGGACGCTAGTGTCTTTGACAAGTGTTCACTGTCGGATGTAAAGCTCTTTCTAAACTCTCAGTACTACCCGTATGATAACATACGTGGTGATGACGCTCTGTTGTATGAAATGTACGCAAGGTTTCAATCTTCATACTACGGGTCGAGTTCACCTAGTCCCATTATGAGTCGTACAGCTTTTGATTCTTGCCCCGTTTTTGTAATCGACTGTTCCAAACAGTCTGAGAACCTTAAATCAGGACCTGTAGACGTCCGCCTTGAATTTTAATCTTCCACCGCTTTTCCAAAAGGTACAACAGCCTACTGTCTGATTATTCACGACGCCCTAGTCGAGTACAGTCCACTTACTGGAACTGTCAACAGAGTTCTCTAGTGCCATACGCCTTATAAAAGGAAGCTCAGCACCCACTCGGTTCAGTCGCCGCTCCACCACCATGGCATCATCATCATCATCATCATCTGCTGTTCCAGACACTGATGTCTCTATAGTAGAGTTTCCACTGGTTGACAAGGAAGGTGTACCTACTCTGGTGACGGTACCGGACAAACAGGATCTGACAGCTTTTCTCAAGGTAATGTACAATCTCAACTCGGGTTTTACTAAATTTGTCACTGTCGGTCTTTTTAATGAATTTTTCTTTCAAGTGGGCATTTTGTTTCACAAGCAAGGCATGCGTAAATACGTTTTACTAAACAACGCACAGTTCTCAAAGTTGAAAGAAACGGAACCTTCAATTACCTATGCTCTGTATCATAAGGATTAACAAAAGAGATTCACTGAAGTGGACATTAAATACACTATCCGTAACATTTTCAACAAACCTTATGTAGAGCTATTCGACAGAGATAATGAAACCGCTATACTTTTCACTAAAGAGGAATGGTTGAATTTTGTTAGCTTATTGCCTTGCATTCCGCGGTACATTGAACAGTTGACCTGTGTCGAGCCTTACCTAATTGATCACATTGATCAGGTTATGCGTAGTGATTCGGTCTATGTTACTCCACCACAACAAGTAAACGGTTGGGATGCTGACCGTTTGCATGATGAGATTGTTTGGTATAAGAAGACAAAGCCCACAGTAGGTTGATCATAAACATGTCGACACCGGCTGTGGTGGAGTTTCATGGGTTCAAAGACAATCGCAATAGATTTATCGTTAAAGAATTTGTCGTTGTGGGTCCTTTTGTAAATGTAAATATAGTTTTCAAGTCTCCTTATTCTGAAAGTAAGTTGAATAGTGCTGCTCGGAAAGCTAACAATTGGTGTGAGCGTAAGTTTCACAAAATACTTTGGGAGGAGGGATGTGTACCTTTTAACTTTAAACTAGTTCGTAGTTTACTCAAATCTTTTGATATAGTATATACCAAAGGGTTGGAGAAAAAGCTATTTATTTCCAAATTTCATGGAAATGTTCAGGAACTTGACGAGTCTTTGACAGTTCCCGACATGTATACGTTTTTACCTTGTTGTTTACCGCAACATGCTAGTGATGGCAATTGCGCCTTAGTAAGTGCTCAGTTTTACTATAAAAAGTTGGATAAAAATTGTTACTATCGTATCCCTAGCTCTGTGTTAATGTGTGTGCAATAACCGTAACGTCGAGGTGAGGGCAGCCCAAATTCAATAAAAAATCGCCTGACTGTTCTCTAAGGCAGCCGTAAAACGCATAAGTCCTGAGGCGGTCCTGCAACTTGGGGCTGGGCCAAACTCCGTAAGACCTTGAGTCGCAGTCCGGGCCCTCGTTCGGTACGTGTATTTGGATGTGTGTAACACTCTATGGCTGGCTTAACCTCTGTAAGTCCAGGGTGTGAGTAAGGAATATTTTAGTAACAAGAAAAATAAAAAAAATAAATAAATAAAAGCCCTTTGTAAGTTTTTGCATCACATTGAAAGGCTTCTCCAAGTAAAGTGGTGGCTAGACTTATAGGGGATCCAAAAAAAGTATAAAAAATAAAAAAAAAACACAAAAAAAAATAATACTGGGAGGTAGCATTTTTGTTATGGAGTGGCTATCACCGTAGCTTGCGATGGTTGGGGCAAGTTACATTAAAGTAAGTGGGATTATGCCTACTGGGGACACCCACTATAATAAAAAACGCGCCTTTGCACAGAGTGCAATGACCCTATACCTCTTGGGTGGTGTGGAAACTTGGGTCAAGGTCAAGGTCCCATAGAGTATAGATTTACTATAGAGTATAAGAGAAAATAATGCATTTTATATAGTATAACAAGGCTAATAGTGTATTTTATATAGTACAAAAAGGAAATTTTAGGGAAATTTGGAATTTGAGGGAAATTTTGGGAGGGAAAATTCCCACGGGGTACCGAGTCTGAGTTGGCGCGGGAGGGAAAAGACGCCTTATTGGACAAAAAAAAAGTTCATTTTATATAGCTAGGCTAAGAGTGTATTTTATATAGTATAACAAAAAATTGTTAA
>JAQJVL010004588.1:0-43366 GCA_035578905.1 Stictocephala bisonia
ATAAAACTATTATATTTAAAACACACTAGAGTTTAGACAAGCAAACAAAACAGCAACAATACTGAATAATTGGTTTTAAAAATTTTTAAAACTTAAATTACTTTATTGTAGTATAAAAAATCATTCATGAAATCTAAGGATAAAATAAAATTACATACCAAACTCATATAAGCAGAAATGTAGATGTGTTTATTAAATAGTATGTTTCCCTTTCTGGTTATAACAAATAACAATATATATATATATATATATATATATATATATTATTTACATGGATAAAACAATATTTACAAGGACCATTTAGTCACATTATCATCATTCTTATATATTATATATTAGACATTTAGTTCTGCATCAGTATTTAGGTATATTTCATACCATTGAAATGAAAGCCTATGAACAATATAGACACTAACTTATTATTTTAAGATGTTGAATTTAGATGTAATTTAAATGTTGAATAAAATCACAGCAAAGTAAAACCAATATTAATAAATAATTGGTTCAAATAATACAACAATCTAAAATGTTTCTCTTAAAATAAGACGGTTCTTTTTAAAAAATATGAAGATATAACAAAATTAAATATAATAAACAAGATAAGGCCTAAATAAAATGTGTATTATGTACAGTTTTATTTATTTCTTGTAATGACATCTTTTACTCATTATTTAAGTTGATAAAATAATAATATTTACATGGTTGATTTAATTAACAATATTTTAAAACATTTATTTCTTCAGCATTATGTTGGTATATTGTAATGTTATTGAAATATAATCCTACAAACAAAAAATATATTTTCATCGATGGCTACTGTAAACTGATAAATTGTGAAGTAAAATGTAAAAAAAATGTTGTTTGTTGGATATATTAATTTTTGCATTACATTTATTTATTTTATTGCAATGGACATATCCAATTTTAGATTTGTATATTCTATCATTATGGCTTAACTGGCAAGTAAAAAACTTTCTAATAATTATTTAATTTAACATAAGTAATTAATTGTCTTAGTGCTTATATAACTGTAATAATAGGGTACATTAGTATTTATGATTCAAATTATTTATTTATGCCATTAAATCAATTAACAATAGGCCACATCATATTTGTTATACAATACACTAAACTACAGTAAATATACACAGTGCACTAAGTTAGACAATAGACAATAATGCTTTATTCACATATTCTTCAAGAACAGTGGCGCGTCATTAGCTTAAGTAAGATATGATAAAATAACATTTAAGATTTTTCATTGTTTTAAAATATTAAGATATTTATTTTAACGTTATAAATACATGAACGGAGACTCATGTAAATATTACTGTGGGCCTACGTCGGTGAGTTGGTTCATACCACTGTACCGATAGATACTACATTATGGTAGTACAAGTGTATTGACGACTACCTACCATACTCGAACAGTGGTAATAATCCACCTACCCACCCACACATGTACAGTGGTACTGACCCACCCACCCAAACACGAGGGTTGATACTGTATGTGATATACTTTCTGTGATCTTTTGTTAAGCCAGATAAATACTGTTAATTCTTTGAAAGCTCTCACAAAATAAATTTATTCACATATTCTTCAAGAACAGTGGTGCGTCATTAGCTTAAGTAAGATATGATAAAATAAAATTTAACATTTTTCATTGTTTTACAAGATTAAGATATATCATTTTAAAGTTATAAATACATGAACGAAGATTTAAGTAAGTCAAAATATTTCAAGACAGGAGTAAATAGATCTTCATGTAGCGTGTCTTGGTTTATGATTCGCGGCATTTTCTGCTTTCAAACTCTGCTAAGGTGTAGAATGGGCAGTTCAGCATCCACTTCATAAACATTCTGTTTCAGCTTTTTTCTTGTGGTGTTCTTCTTTATATCCTTGGGGAGTCTGTTCCAGAATTTCACTCCAGAGTATGATGCCTGCCTTTCAAACATTTTAAGTCTGTGAGCAGGTAAGGTGTAGTTGAGAGCGTTCTGAGTGTTATATCCATGGATATCGGCTCCTCGCACTAACTTCTGATCAAAAGCTAGAAGAGTTGTCTCCAGAATATACAAACAGACGACAGTTAAGATGTTGAGGCTTTTGAATGAGTTTCTGCAAGAGTCTTCAGGTCCCAGGTTGGCCAGTAGCCTTCTTCTGAAGGATCAGCACCCGCAGCAGATTTCTACCTGAGTTGCCTCCCCATATTGGTAGACAGTATCTTATGTTGGATTCAAATAATGAAAAGTAAGCAGTTCTAACTGTGTCTGGGTCACAGACCTGCTCAAGTCTTCTCAGAACATATAAGGAAGAGCTTAGTGTCTTGCAGATCTGATTTACTTGAGGATTCCAGGATAGTTGGTCATCTATCATCAGTTCTAGTATTTTGGTTACTTCATCTTTCTTCCTTCCTACGAAGAGCTGCTAACTTTTCTTTTTGTTCAGGTATAGGTTGTTCACCTGACAGTATTCTTAAGCTATATTTACTGCTATAAATGAGTCCATTTCTAAGGCCTCAGGTTTATGATTCTGCAGTAGCAGCACAGTGTCATATGTATACATCAACGACTCACAGTAGTTGGCAAGGAACTGGGGTAGATCACTTACATAGATAATGAAGAGTACTGGCCTCAATATTGAACCTTGTGGGACTCCTCTGTTTAGTACCAATTTGCTAGAGGTGGTTCTTTGTGTTAATGTGTCATTCTGTTGTTATTTTAAGTGCTTGTGTTCTACCAGTTAGATAGCTGTTAAACCACGATGCTGCTTGTCCGTGTTTAATTCCCATGTTGTTTAGCTTTTTAAGTAAGGTGTTGTGACAGAGGTGTCGAATGCCTTGCTATAGTCTATGGAAATATTGCACTTGCAGTGTCACCTTTTTCTATGGATTGTATTAGGGTTTCTATTAAATTCATTGCAGCTGTTGTTGAGGAGCGCCCTGGTATGAAGCCGTGTTGTTGGTTAGGAGGTGGTTGATAAGTCTTGTAAGAGCAACTTTTTCAAATATTTTAGATTTACTGGGTAGATTAGAGATGGGCCGGTAATTATCTTGCTTTGTTGAATCACCATTTTTAAATTTTTGATAACCTTTAGCTATTTTTAGTTGACTTGGGAAGGCTCCTTTCGAAAAAGATAAATTGATTAGATGTGTTACAGATTTTATCAGGATGCATTCTTTAATAAGTTTTGAGGAGATTTCATCAAAAATGGTAGATGTTTAGGCTTCAAAGACCCTATAGTACAGATCGCGGACTTAAGCTGTGCGCGTGGCCTTGGCTGCGTGGTGATAGGCGGGAGGGGTAGCGGGGTAGTGTTATGCGCTCTGTCCTGAAAACACTGACTCACCTGCAACAACCTCTTTAATGAGAATCGTAATGAAAATAACAACTAACCCTACCTACTTCCTGGCTAAAATCAGTCTATAACCACATATAGACTGATTTTAACCACAGTTATAACCACAGTGATGAGTGTGGTTATCATTTGTGCCTAGTTATTTGTTAAACCAGTGCGTGCGGTTTACACCGATTATTATTAATATAGCCGTAGTTACCGAGTATTTTATTTGTGATATATTTTGTTAGTTGTAGTATTTGTTAATTTTCCACAATGACTGATGAGTTCAAGTCGCTAGTCAAGAATAGAGTAATTCATAGTCATTGCCACGAAATTATCAGTAACGTGTTTAAATTTATGAAGGAAGAGGCAGACCGAAAAACTTTAAATATTCCGTTGGCAAAGGCTCGTCAAAGAACAGCAGCAGCTACGGGGGTATCAGAGCGAGTTGTAACTCAAATAAACAGTGAGTTTAAAAAATTGCATGTTAGTGGTCAGTGCGAGGCAAGTTTTACTACGCCAAACAAAAACCGACAACGACGTAAAACAGTAACCTATTTAGATGACTTCTATAAATGTGTAGTGAGAAGACTAGTGTACAATTTTCATATAGAAGAACATAAAATACCAACTGTAAAATTATTGAGGGAGGCGCTAAAAGAAAAAATAAACTTTCAGGGTTGTGATAAAGTTTGAGACGCATATTAAAGGATTTAGGGTTTACTTGGAGAAAGACAGCAAACAATAGAAAGTTGTTAATTGAAAAACCAGAAATTCGAGAAAAACGGATAACATATTTGAGAGCGTTGAAAAGCTACAGGGAGCAAGGACGTCCAATAATTTATTTAGAAGAGTCTCAAATACTATCTTCTCATGTTTCTAATAAAACTTGGTCAGATGGCTCAAATAAAGGGTTACACGTTCCAATTTCTAAGGGTGAAAGATTGATAACTATCCATGCGGGCGGAGAGAAAGGGTTCATGCCTAACGCTTTTACCTGCTGGAAAGCGAGCAACCATAGTGGAGACTACCACGACAACGTGAATGGGGAAATATTTATGAAATGGATGAAGGACAAAGTATTGCCCAATTTGGAACCAAATTCAGTACTGTTAGTCGATAATGCACGCTACCATAAAATTCTAATTGAAAAGGCTTCTACTTCAAAAAGTAAGAGACAGGATATGAAGGCGTGGCTTTAAAAAAAGGAATACCATTCAGGGACGATATGTTTTTACCTGAACTGTACAAACTTGTGCAGCTACATAAACCAAGGTATTTCCGGTATGCCTTGGATGAAACTGTCAAACTTGAGGGTCATGACATCTTACTGACTCCCACCCTACCACCCAGATCTCAATCCGATTGAGTTTATTTGGGCCGAAGTCAAAGGTTATGTAGCCAAGAGAAATACGTCCTGTACTATAACCCAAGCTAAAACCCTCTGCGAAGAAAAAATATCAAGAATGGGTGCAGAAGAATGGTTAGGAAAGTGCAAGCACGTGGGAAGATAGAAAAAGACTATGCAGCGGCAGAGCCCCAGATAGACAATTTTATAGAATCCTTTGTTATATCAGTTGGAAATGAATCTGATACAGACAGTGACGGTCTTTCAAAGGAGGAGGAAGAGTTACGTGGGATTGAAGAACTCTAATGAAGTAAAATGATTGTAAGTCACATTCATATATCATTATAAGATTCATATTATATTATATTCACATTCATTATAAGAAAGTACTTATAAGTTACTCAACTTTTTACTATTTACAAAAATAAAATGCCTAAGTAATATTATTACAGTCGTTTTAAATGAAGTAGACAAACAAGCAGGAATAATAGCAATTATAATAAAAATGTGTTTCTTGTGTTTGTGAAATTTACATACTTTCCGACCTACTATAAAAATACAGTTACCACAATACATTTAATGTTTTCAATTTATAATACTTTTTCCCATACATGTTTAGCTGTCAAATAGTAAAGTGTAACAAATATAGAACCTAGGAAGAAGTTTTGGCGCCTTCATTTCAGCGGCGAGCGCGTGAACGCAACCCGTAAAACATATTGTTTGTTTGTTGAATGGGTAGTAGTTTGTTTCCGCGCGCAGAGCTAAAGTCCTCAATGTGTACTGAGCACTTCCTCTTGATTCGTAGGCCAGAGTGCAAAGTTGCTAATGCTCTGTTATATATACAGCTGCTTAATTATTATGTTTTGTCTGTGATTTAACTAAGTAGGCCTGTTTATTTTTGTATGCATTGAGTCATATTTACTGATCTTGTTAGTTAAAATAAGTTTATCAGCGTTGAAGAAACAAAACTGTCAGTGGTGTACAATACAAAGTTAAGTCAATAAATTGTATTACTATATTGTTGGAATTTGACATAAAAAGTAATTTTCAAAATTATAAAAATTTTCAAAATATATTTTACAAATTGTACACATACAATTTTTATTTTTGATTGCTGGTATGTAATAGTTACACCTATGAAGTTCACTTAAGTGTCGCTTGAAAAAATTAATTTAATTAAATCGTTTTGAAAAACACAATTGTGCACAAAAACATTAGATCCATTTAAATAGCAAAAGGTTATAGGCAGAGAAAAATAATATTTTTGCGAACCTCAAAATATATACTCTAAATTATTTATACTTGCAAATCCAATTGCAGCAATAGCATCAATATGAAGTCAATAAGTATTTATTTGGTCATTCAATACAAAAGTGGACAAAAGGCTACATCCAACTTCAATTAAAATAACATGCTCGATCAACACACTCAAAAAAGCCCAAAATCAAGGTCACTCCATACACATCTAGCAATGAGAAATACAGGCACAATCCATGCTTAAATATATATAGATATATATATATATATATATATATATATATATATATATATATATATATATATATATATATAAATAACATATTATATATAACAGTCATTCAAATAGACATTGAATTAACAAAATTTATTAATATTTGAAACATATAATTACTCATCATGTAATCGAGGTTTAAAAGCAATTAATTGTATTCATTAATTACTAAACACATAAATAATGCAGTTTAAGCACTGTTACTGTTATCTCTTTGAGCCAATTATTTGTAAATTGAGAAGGAAAATAATTGTCAACTGTCAAAGTCAGCTGATCAGTTATCGTAGTGCAACGAAACAATGTTCGAATCGGCTAATGTCGGAGACGTTCAGCAATTTTCACATAGTGGAGTGGGGGGATCGATTCCTCTCTGTAAGGTCTCGTTACTAATAGTAGCAAACGTACGATATTTTGAGTGGGAATGATGACAAACGGTTGCCTGATTAATACAGTACACCATTCTTAATACAGTAATTAATACAGTACACCATTCTCTTTTCCTGAATTGAGGAAAGACAAGTACGATCATTCTGAGTGGGCAAAGAGCTAGTTCTCTGCAACCTCAATACGGTATTTATATCGTAGAAAAGACTATGGTTAGAACATCATCGTAATGAAAACAATGAGAAACAAAATAACTTTTGGCAAATTATTTGCCACAGAAAGCTTTGAGCAAATTTCCCAGTTCACTTCAAATGCCTCCCGAATTCCCTCTACACTCTATTTCATATTGAGAATGCAGTACGGTAAGCCCATGCTAATCAAATGGGAGTTTTGAGGTACTTGGCTCGCTGATAACAAATAATCATAAAATCAAATTTTCATGTGGAAGTGGTTGGAAAAATGTTTATTGCCTGTTATTAAAGGTATAAAATGAAAAAAAAAGTTAATAATTAAAAAAAATTACCATTTATTATAAAAACGTATAGCCCTTAGAGATTCAGTTTTGAGAGGCCACAATTCAATTACACTGCATTTTAAGTGAATAAATATTGATTGAACTTTTGAAATGTTGTGTAAACTTTATATAAAGAAGTAGTGGATGCTTACTGTGTTAGTATGAATTGATTATATAAAAAAAACTAATTTGTAATCATATATTAGAAGTAACAATTAGTTCATATATTTGAGAAAAGACATGCAAAAGTCAACCTGTGAGGAAGTATTTTATTTTTTGGTCAGGTAAGTTTCGTCAGCGGGAAAGTTGTAGATAAAAACTGGTACTTTATTTTTTATTCGAAACTTTTTTCCCCAATAAGCATAGTTTAGTTCGTAATAAGTGACAAAGAAACATGGCTGTGCGGCGTGTGCAGTTGTCATCGTGTTGGTGAGTTGGCCTCACTCTCAACTATCCACTATTTCATCGGTGCTAAAATATGAACCCAGGAGAAATATTATTTATTTTTACATAAAACCTATTATGCTAAAAATATGTTGCTTAAAGTTGAATTTATAATATTAGGCAATGAAAATTACAGGCATAAAGCCAGTTATTATTTTTCAGTTACTTTAACAGGACATCAAATCATTTACAATTCAATAGGTGTTTTATAGTATATAAGTATCATATTTATTTTTTAGTAACCCACCTGTTCCAAAAGTTTAGTAAGTTGTTGATCTTACTTTATTGCTGTTTATTAACTCTCTTTGAATATAGTTATAAGTACTATTTTTTTTAGTTTGTTCATTTAAGCATACAAGGAATTTAAAATCAGTTAAGTGTTATCAACATATCTCCTCTGGAAGCAGTTTTTTTTTTTTAATTTTGATAAAAGAATAGTCAAAATTAAGATAAAAATTCAACTGTATTTTTTTATTTTATAATTTATTTTTTGAGGTATTTTTGTTGGCATGACAATATGTCCACAACCTCCTTCCTTTCTTAATTTACAATTCTTCAATCGTAGTTATTTCACTAATTAACATATCCTCACTGGTTTTTTTAACATAAAAAGTGACATTTTTATCCCAGTAACACTTTTCGAAATACTAATATATATTTAACACTGTTTTCCTCTCACCGCTTTTAATTTTTCCTTTGGCTTTCTTTTCCATTGTAAAAGACCAATCTGATCACTAAAATTATAATTATTGAATTCATTAGATCACTTTTTCAAGATACTCAAAAAAAAAAAAAAAAAAAAAACACAAGCAATAACCACAAACCTCCTTCCAACATTGAATGTAGCTTGTACTTCCTTCTTGGGGAATGTTTGTTTATTCCTTTGCATCAACAGATAAGATAAAAGGAGCGAAAGGCCCAAACGAGTCACTCGCCCCCCTTGTCCTCAGTTCAGGTATTGATGGGTTAGAGATAATATAGGACACACATTGAGCTGGTTTTTGTTTGTTTGAAAGCTTATTTTAACTAAAACTAATTAATTATTTATTGCAACACAATTCAAACATTTCTTGAATATTGTTATAAAATAGTCTAAAAACCTAACATGAATAATTATATACAAACGTTATTGTATTAAATCAATTAAAAATTTCAACACTCATTACTTTAGGTATAAAACATGGGTTGTACCAATAAATAAACGTTAATTTTTTTCTCTTGAAACAGGCTAATTAAAACTTGATTGCTTCAAGTAGACATTAATTTACAGCATTAAACTTAATCATTTATTTTCTATTTTACTACATTTCTCTTTTTATCAGCAACATTTTTCTTGTAAAAGAATAAACATATAAGAAAATATCTACAGACTTTTATAGTTAATAATTTGGTTGTTTTTAAATAAATTTTTAACTAACGATGATTGATTTCTATTTAATACTTCATTAAATTTTATGAGACATTTTAGACATGTTTTTCTAAACAAAAATACTGTAATATAATATTCAAACAAAACCGTGAGGATGCTATATGACAGTGAGCAGACAGATAGTGCTCTATATTTTTGCACCAGCTAGTAGCATTGTGTTTGTCCATAAGAGCCATACTGCATTCTCAATGTGAAATGAGTATAGTAACGCTTTGGAACGCTAGAAAAAATCGTGACTTTTCGTGATATCCGTAATTGACTTTAAAAATTTGTTACTTTTCATGGCTTTCGTGACCCTGAATGATCATGATCTAGGGTTAAACAAAAAAATACAGGCTGACTTTTTGCCTAAGGTTTATTTTTCTGATGGAAGTTTGTATTAATTGCTACTACCCAAATAGTAGTCAATTGGTAGTGATTGACAATCAGAAAAATCGTAATCTTTGACCCCATTAAAGGAGCAAACTTTTATAGGAAATAATGGGTTTTAATGTATTTCTAATTGGATTTTCTTATACAATTTGTCGAAGATGAAATGGGAAACTACCTTAGACCACTCATGTAATATCGTGAAAAGTCTCAGACGTATTCTTGTTCTAGAGTAGGATTAGCCAACCTTTTTACAACTTGGTGCCATATTTTAAACCTGGCATGGCAACAGGGGTTGCACATCATCGCTTTTATTACACACATAACATATCAATTAATGAATGACATAATTTATTAAAGTATAATGCATTTTACGATTTGTCAGTGAATCCATCCCTGCTATTTAATTTACTAGTGTAAACTCTCAATGTATGAAATTAGTTTGTGAATTTAATATACAAGACTTTACTCTTCAATTCATACTAATATTTATCAACTTCATGTCAAGCGGACCAAATGAAATCATTTATTGGGCCGCGGGTTACCGATCCCTGTTCTAGAGCATGGAAGATAGAGCAACTGTGAAACTGTAGTGAGAGCTAACTTCTTTGGTCTATGCCTACTATAGCTTAGATTGATCTGTGGAACAACATCAATTTTAGATGTTAACCTTCACTTTTAAAAATTAAATATCAACAACTGTAAAATTATATGTAACAAATCACACAAACAAAACAAAGTTAAAAATAAAGTCTAAATAACTTCTTTATTATATTTCTAAAAATTTATAGTTCAACATAAATAAGCTTTTGGTTATAGGATATTCTAACTAACTAACAACTTACATTTACCACTCGTTTCTCGCCCGGCTTGAGAGAAAGACTGTCTTCCGACAGGTGTACTAAAGCTGCTGAATTACACTTCTGACTGTTCAAATAGCAAGTCTTTGAGATGTGATATCGTTGCTCTCTGGGGTGTTCATTGAAAATATCAAAGTCCATTGATTCCGGAGTCAACACACATACATAGTCTTCTTCTTCGCCATCAAAATCTGTACAGAATAAAAAATTATAGTAATTACTGACTAGTTTAAGTATCAAATAACTTATCTTAATAAGAAATAAGTAAACATTTATTTAAAAATATTGTTGTTATTAAAAAACCTCTATCAAAATTAGAAAAAAAATCACAAACTTTCGCATTCTTAAAAAACTAAATCTCTTTACAGATTAATGAGATAAATCTCTTATCTCATTAAAACTAAATGAGATAAGAAAAAAATTAACCAAAATGTGTATAGACTAAAATAGGTGTACTTTACCTTCACGTCAAACAGTTCACAGTGTGTGAGGTGAGAATACCAACTACATGTTTCGCCGTGAATACGGCATCTTCAGGTTGAAGAACATAAAAAATAAATAAGTCCCAGTGGGATGCGTCACAAATTAATTAAAAAACACAGTTTACACAAAGAAACATAGAACATTAAAACTTTTGGTAGGCCTACCACACACATTTCACGGTCCACGGCGTGATCGGAAGCAGACTGGAAACAATTCAATTAGGTTACTCCTCCCACCACTCTTCTGTTATCAGTAGGGCAATGGTCGATTTGTCCAGGTCCACTGTTTAGAGACATAATTGTGTTGAAAATAGATTTATGTATTTTCTACCAACTACGGCGAAACATGTAGTTGGTATTCTCACCTCACACACTGTGAACTGTTTGACTTGAAGGTAAAGTACACCCATTTTAGTCTATTTACAACAGTTCAGGGGCTACAAAATGGATTTTAACCCATTTCTGCCCACTGTCGACATTTGTCGACATGAGATTTTAAATTTTTTTTAAGACAGCTTTGAGCCGTATTTAACCGTGGGATATTTTTTTCGTGTTGGTTGGTACCTCTTGCAACTGTCTGAAGCATTGACCTTCAGTGGCGCGCAAAGTGTCTTGGCTTGTGTTTGAGGTTATGTTCGTCAATTTTAACAGCGATGTCCAATAACGAAAAGTAAGTAAATACTACTATACAGTTATGTTTTATTAATTATTCATGAAATAATTTAGTTCAAGAGATGTTTAGGTAGCTAGTTGTATATATAAATAACCCTAAGAAGTATTGAAAGCAATATTATACTTATGTAAACATTGACGTCGACAATTGTCGACAGTGAGCACGACCAGGTGGGGGTGAGGATATATGAAACCAACATGGAATTTGTTTTCTAGGCTGACCGTGGAACAAATTGCAGCCATGATGGAGGAAGAAGAGGACATTTTGGAAGCTACAATATTTATTGAGCCGCCAGAAAATGCTTTATTGAGCGAAGGAGACAGTGATGAAGAAGATCCTACCGGTGATATCGACAAACTCTCAGGGAACCAACTTCGGGGTGGAGCTGAATTAGTGTGCAAAAAAGTACAGATGATGGGATACTACAATTCAGAATTGCTGAAAATGAAACATATTGTAGGCCTTCAGAAAACTCTACTGTCAATGACAATCTACCTACATCACCCATTTTGAATGAAGACGTAATGGATTTTTTATGCATAGAAAATAAAAAGGATGGATTAGATAACTTATGTGATTTAGATATACCTACATCCCAGACTTCTACAACCTCGAATGCTCATAACAACTTGGAAAATCAAAGTACCTGCTCTGAGATTACTTCAGATTCCACAATTGATAAACAAAATAAGAACAGTGGATCTAGTCAAGAAAGAAAAAAGAGGAAACAAAATCATGAAGACCATATTTCAGGAAAAAAAAGAATTGTAAATAGTAAGTTAGTACCTGTATGTAAAAATGTAAATAGTAGGCCTAAGTTAGTATCTAAAAATGTACATAAAAATGTCAACTAATCAACAAATACAAAACAAAATAAAATAAACAGAAACTGGGAAAAACATGACATTCCCAACACATATTCTATTGAATTTGAACGGCCAAGTTTTTTGAGCAATGAATTTTTACCAGTTGATGCATTTGAGTATTTTTTTGATGATGATGTATGTGACTACATTGTTGAATGTACTAACCAGTTTGCAGTTGAAAAGGGTAAACTTTCATTTTCAATGAACAGAGATGATCTGAGACTTTTTTTCTCGATATTGTTTTTATCAGGTTATAATGTTTTGTCAAGGACCCGAATGTATTGGGAAACATCAGATGATGTTCACAATGTTGCTGTTGCAAAGGCTATGTCAAGGAATAGATTTGAAGACATCATGAAATATTTACATTTTTGCAAAAATGCAGAACTTTCAAAGGATGATCGGTTTGGAAAAATAAGACCAGTTATGAGTATGTTGAATGAGAGATGGCTCCAGTATTTCCCAGGCGATGTATATCTTTCAATCGATGAGTCGATGGTGCCATATTATGGCAGACATGGTGCCAAACAACATATTCATGGGAAGCCCATTTGATTTGGCTACAAGGTTTGGGTTATAGCCACAAGGCTTGGTATGTCATTCAATGTGAACCATACCAAGGAAAGAGCATAGCTACTAAAATTCCTGAACTTGGACTGGGGGGATCAGTTGTTATTGATTTGATATCGGAACTTCCAAAGGATAGGCATTATAGCCTTTTTTTCGATAACTTTTTACATCTTTCCGTTTACTAGAAGCTCTTCAATCTAAAGGTTTTGATGGGACAGGTACTGTACGTGCTGACAGAGTGGAAGGTGCTCCCTTACTTGATATAAAGTCCATGAAGAAACAACCTAGAGGCTCTTACAGCCAGTTAACTGACACAAACACAGGGATAACACTTGTACGATACAACGATAACAATGTGTTTACTATGGCCTCAACAGCAGCTGGTATTACTCCAATAGGGAAAGCGAAACGTTGGTCCAGAACAGAGAAAAAGCATATAGTCATTGATCAACCTGCTAATATAATACTGTTCAATACGTATATGGGCGGTATAGACCGCATGGATGAAAATATCGCTTCATATCGGATAAATATAAGAAATAAGAAATGGTACTGGCCGATGATATCCTACTTACTAAGTGTCTCAATGAATAATGCTTGGCAGGTGTTCCGAATGAGTCCAAGAGGCATTGAAGAAAACCTTGATTTTCTCAGCTTTATACGGCATGTGGTGCGGTCATACTTGGCTATATATAAAACCGTCCTTCTGCAGGAAGACCAAGTATGAAAGTGTCTAGCAGAGTACTTCCAGAGGTGCGCTACAGTGGGTTAGGACATCACTTGCAAACAGTTGAAAAACAGGTACGATGTGCACTATGCAAGAAAGCTACACGCAAAATTTGTAAAGTTTGCCAAATTGGAGTACATATAAACTGCAGTGAAGCCTTCCACACTCGCTAACAACTTGTAATTTTTCAATAAGATGGTTATATATTACTACATTTTCCAAATTTGTTTATTATTAGTAAATGATAGGGATATTTTTTTTAATTATGTAAAATTATATTTAGAGTAAATGCCTTCTACAACATAGCTATGATTAAATAATGTATAAAGTAAGTACTGTTGTCTTTATTTTTCCTATTATTTATATAGTTTTAGTCTAGGTTCGCATAATCTAGTTGTACTACAACCCACCCCAACTGTGCTCACTGTCGACAATTGACGACACACACTACGCATTCCAACCAAGTCCCGGCCATGCCCACTGTCGACTATTGTCGACACATCATAAATTTGTCATAAATGCTTAAATAAATTTAAAAATGATATATTACCGTTCCTTTATTAGTAATTAGTCATATTTTAAAAGGATTGGGCAAAGTTGCGTAAAAAATTAATTCGGGCAGAAATGGGTTAATAAAATGTGTATGCTAAAAAGCTATTTATCAGCCAAATAGTTAATAAATCATAAAACAGGATAGAATTTATCTAAAATCCAAATTGAATTGGCAGATTTTTGGTAATTTTCATGTTCAATATGTAAAACAAAGAGAAAATAACACAATTAAAGAGGATCTAAAGCCTTAATTTTAAAATAGTTTTTTAATTATTTCATATTATTTTCTAAAACATTTCCTATGATATAGTTGTTAGATTGTAAACGTTGACACAAAACTTTCAACTGATAAATTACCAGCCAATGTTATTTAACTTCTTATATGAGATAAAATAAGAAACAATATAACCATAGAAAGAAAGTGATACTGCTACAAGAAACAATGGAAAGAAGAAGGATACAATGGATTGGGCAAGTGAGAATACTGGAAATAATAGATTGCCTTGGATAGCCTAAGAGAGGATGAAAACTGAGGGGAGGGTGGGAGGACCAAGTGAGTGGGGATGTAGAGGAAGAGGAAACCTGGAGGGATAGACAAAAATGGAGGAGGATGTATAGGATGACCCATGAAAACGTTAACGTCAACGGATGATGATGGATGTTACCTAACTCATCTGAGAAAAAACCCATTGAATACGATCACTATTTTCATAAATGTCATGTAAGTAGTAGAGTTAAAAATTAAGTCTAGATAGCTTTATCATTATATTCATAAATATTATGTTTTCGCATATACATTAAAAATAAAAAAGTGTATAGCATCTGTAAAACTAGGAAACAGAACAACCTAAAGATAATCTTTATAATCAACTTTAGGGAGAGCTAGTGGCTTGGCAATCTAGTGTCAGGACTTTGTACCTGAGTTAGAGATAATAAAACGCACGTTCAAATCCAAGCTTTGACTGTTAGTTTTTATCAGTAATATCCACCTTGTACTGTACTGGTTCTCCCCCTTACTCTGTTTGATCGTTCCTCGCACAGATCAATAATCTTTGGGGAATGGGTGGACTAAGGTTAAAGAGGTCGACCTCTCCTTTGTTTTAAAAAAAGAAGAAGATATTTTCAAGAAAAATATCACAGGAATTTACTAATTTCATTAAAATAAATAAATTATAGATGTATTACTTCATTATTTTACTAGAAATTCAATTACCAGTAACGTTGCAAACTGAAGGAGTGATAGAATCGTCATTGGTGATAACACTCTGGTTGTCTTTGGTCCAAGTAGAGTTCTGACTGCTGACAACACGAGTCTCTCCATCACACAGGGACAAAAAGCTGTTGTTAGATTCATTTCCTTGGTTCAAACTGCTTCCTCCTAAAATGTAAATTCAAAATACATATTATTATTAGTCAGCAAAGGATTTTTTCCTGTTAGATTATTCTAAACAAACTATGTAAAAATTTGTGCACTACGTTAGTCAGTAGAGTGATCTAAACAAAATATTGGTGAATTTGTTATAGTCATAAGAGTTTCGTCAAATGCTATTTTTAAATTGTCTTCTACTTATCTTTTGTCAAATTTATAAACATCAAAATTTATGAAACATCAAATACGCTTCTTACAAGAGTATACCTGAACATATGTATTACCCAACTAAAGGCTACTTGCAAACTTAATTACTAAGCTATGCAACAACAACAATAATAAAAATTTTACAAATGTTTATAACTAAAGAGTATTTATAACTAACCTCCAACCACAAGTGAGACTGATTTCAGATTTTCACGGTCTGCACAATTGGACAATATGCTACTACTCAACCTGCTCACATCAGCTTTTAGGTTCTTTCTTCCAGAACTTTTTGGAGCTTCTGGAAAAATCAGTCATAAGTCATAACTGTTATTTTCTAGCATTTAGACATTGCATTAAATAGAAAAATTGATTTATAACTGTTGGTGTGGTGAGAAGGAAGGTGTTCAAATATAAAATAATATAAAAAGAATGCATTTGGGAACAATAACAAAAATATAATTTAATGATGAGTTGTATAGATAAATATGAATGGGTTATAAAAACATTAATGAATAAAGAATAAAAACAGTACAGTAAAAAACGATCTAACAAAAATATATGTGTTGGAAACTAACTAAAAACACATCTTAGCCATGATGTAGGCAGGCTTCAGGCGATCCAGGGACACGGTGACGTCAGAGCCTCTCATGCTAACTATAGCTGTCTTGCTGGACCTGCTGATAACATGATATGGTCCAGAGTAAGGTTATTGCAGGCTGCCTTTGGACGTGTCAATGTGCACAAAAACTTGTTTGCAGGCGGCCAGGTCCCTGAACACAAAAGGCATATGCTCTGTACAGGATGGAGGTTGTTAAAATTGTGCCTGAAGTCAGTAACTAAGGTTCAAGGGGCTGTGTGGGCAGCTGATGGAGATGGAGCTAGAAACTCTCCTCAAAGGCGAAGGGCTTGACCATACACCATTTCAGCAGCAAATGCTTTAAGGTTTTCTTGCCAAGCCAAATACCCAAGAGGATAATAGGTAGCACTTCAGACTAACGTTCAGTTCCGTGACATCTGATGGCACTCTTCAAATGGCGGTGGAACCTTTCGACCAAGTCATTAGTAACTGGATGGAAGGCAGTGGCCGTAAACGGCCGGTGCTCAAGAGGTTGCTTAGGTTTTGGAATAGATTTGATTCAAACTGCCTCCCCTGATCTGTTGGTATACGAAGAGAAGTGCCAAATCTGCATATCCACGTCGAGTAAAGAACACGGGCAACAGTATCCGCTTCCATGTTCTCCAGTGGAACAGCCTCTGGCCAGCGAGAAAATCTGACGTGTTACAGTATCTGTAGCCCTGTGATACTGGTACTGGTCCAACCAAATATACATGAATAAGATCAAATCTTGCAGATGGAGGAGCGATGGTACTCACAGGAGTCTACGTGTGGCGGGTGATCTTGTATTTCTAGCAATCCATGCAAGAATGGGCCCAGCGTCGGCAGTCAGTTTTGATTAAAGGCCAGACAAAACGCTGGGTAGAAAACCGGACTGTTGCATTTCTTCCAGGATGACAGACCATAGGACAGAATAGAAGGCAACTAGACGGGTCCTTAATAATGAAGGGACGAGCATGTGAAGGGAGCAGTCACAATACAGATATAGGTTTCTGCCTGGAATTGGGATTTTCTGTGTTTTCAAGCTGGAATTCGACTCGAGACATTGTTGCAGTTCGGCATCATGAGACTGTGACTCGGCCAAGGCTTCATAGTCCAGTTCAATCCTTGACAGCGAGTCAGCCACTACCTTATCGTACCCAGATATGTGACTTATGTCCGTGGAGAACTGGCCGATGTATTCTAGGTGGCGGAACTGACGTGGAGAGCACATCGGGCTTCCGGTGGAAGGCAAAAGTTAGGCACTTATGGTCCGTGTAGATGGTCCCTACTCTCGACCATATGGAAGAAGTACTTGACAGCGAGGTATACAGAAGCCAAACGTTACAGGCATATTAGCATTTTGCCCACTATTCCAATCGGTTTTTAGATATGGGCTAACTCTATATGGGAACTGTACCAGAATACAGGAGATCCTCATCCTCCAAAAAAAGGCAATATGTGTTATCTCCAACAGTGACCAAAGGGAAGACTGCAGACCATTATTTAAAAAATTACAAATTCCTACTGTAATCAACCTGTATATTTATAATCTGGCCATTTTTATTCTGGATAATCCAAATTTACTAAACTTTAAACAAAACATTCATAATTATAACACCAGACATAAGACACAAACCACAATAGGATTTCACAGACTAAGCAAGACCCTGAATAGCCACATAGTTTTAGCATTAAAAATGTACAATAAATTACAACATTTAATTTCGATATATTCCTTTAAATCTTTCAAAAATAAATTCTATCACTGGCTTACAAACACACCCTTTTACAGTTTGGATGAATTTTTCGGAGTTGAAAATCCTCAACTCTAAAAATAGTTCTCAGCTGAATGTTCACTTTCACAGACAGCTTCATTGGTTTTCGCTGTGTTCTCTAGCCATATGGAAAATAATTTTTGATGTGTTAATGTTATCATTGCCAATTGTTGTTGCACTTAAGAAGTTGGTATCTAGGAAGTGAACTTTATGTGTTGCATGTTGTGCTTGACTTGGCCATGCTGTAATTTGACGTTGTCAATAATTTGTTAATTATGTTTACGACAATAAACGATAATTTGATTTGATTTAATACTGATAGTACCCCAACTTGGTCTAAACAGTGTGTACAACAACTTCTAGGTGTTCCTGAACCCCAATAACACCCCCCACCAGATGAAGAGGTAACTAAGGAAGATGTGCATTCTGCGATTGGCGTAAAAACCGTCCTTCAAAAACCAGATGTAACTCATGTACATTTTTTATTTGCAAAGAACACTCTGCACCAGTGAAATGTGTTAGTTGTGTACAAGAAGAAGAAGAAATGGACATGAGTGACCCCAGAGAGTAGACTGAGCTTAAGTTTTTTTATAGATAAGTCAGACGTTACAAGTATGGTATGTTTATTATTCGTTTACTAAGTTTACTAATATAATCCAAATGCTTTTTACTAACTTATATTAAAATATAAAATAATTATTCAATTTATTTTATCAGTTCAGATTAGTTGATACCATCAATTTTATATCAGTGTGTTAATCATTAAAATATCAATTATGAAAATCAATTTATGTTTTTCTGTAAATCTTTTTTATAAAAATATAAAATAATTTTTCAATTTGTTATTAATTATATTTGTAAACATCATTAATTGTATTTTAGTATTTGATTCGATTAAATAAATCATTTATTGTAATTGAAATGTGTTGTTACTGTAACCTGGAGCTCTGTGAGCGACCTTTCGTGTATTGGAATCAAAGCGACCTATAGAAGGTTAAAGAGGAGAGAAGATCAGTAGACAAAACTATAAATTAAACACTGCTGTTTAAAATCTTGGGACACCAGAACTAACGAGCAACCTATCTTAGTTTTATCTTTTACTTTCACGTGGCTTGTGTTACATTAGAGTGCTTACCCAGAAGTCGGTTCATCACATCCTCAGCAGACATTTTGCCCTGCATCTCTGTCAACAGCTGGCCGATACATGACAGACTCGGAACAGACACCTCAGACTCGTCAATTTCTCTAGAATCCTCTCTGGAATTGGAATGAATGAGGGAATGCTGTTCCAAGAGAGACTTTGGATGCCAAGGATCGGCTGTATCCTTTGTAGGCTCCTCATCTGCCAGCACGAATGTCAACTTGTCTGTACACCATAATACCATAAAAAGCTAAGAATTTCATGGATAGAACATTTCTTATTGCATATTATTTTATTTGACTTTTTTCACTTTATAAAGGATTTTAATTTCAAAACTTGCCACATTTGTTGCTTCAATATCCAACAAGTTAGCAAAGTTCTGTTTGAAGGGACCTTTAATACTTATTGGTGGAACCAAAGACAATATTTCCAAAAATGGGTTTGTTGCCTCCTAACACCCAAACACAACATTTTCAAATTGCAACCTATAATTTGTAGTACCTCTAATGAAAGCCCATTTAAAATGTACAGTTTTGGTATAAACAATTATGAAATTGCACCAACCGCTTGATCACTGTATAAAAAACTGTATTTTCCAGCATTTCCAAAAACATATGTTACAGGTAAAGTTATACAACAAAACTTTGTCAAAGTATTAAAACCTACAAAACGTTGATATTTTTAGTGAAATACATATAATTTACAATCATAAAGGAAACACCAGCCCTATTTTAAAATTTTTTTTAACTTTAACTAAAACAGTTTAAACAGAATGATATGGCGTGTGACCATTCATTGTAAAGCCCTTGTAAAGCCCAGTAATTTGGAATGAAATATTTTTAAATCATTGCACCGGTTTTGACATTATGGTTGAACTAGTAATTTTTTTTACACTGGCGCGAATTACATACACAGTGACTAAACGGTTGGTGTGATTTTAAATTTTGTTGTACCAAAACGCTACATTTTTAATGGACTATCATCAGAGGTACTACAAGGTAGGTTGCAATTTGATAATTTTTAGTTTAGGAGAGGAGGCATAAGAGGTAGCAGCCCATTTTTGGAAATTTTTTTGTTCCCTCAATAAGTAATAAAGGTCCCATTACTTTGCTAACTAGACTGATACCAGTCTCAAAGACTGAGGATGCCACGTCACAGCATGGGCGAAACGTTTGGTGATGTAAATACTGTAAATAACACCTTGACGCGGTCGTTACCAGAAGCTTTAGTTATTAGTAACAAGCATAGCAGTTTATCCTAGATGTCAATAATACTTTTAATGTCAGTGTAGCATCAAATTGATATCCAGGATTGTGTAATCGAAAATTGATTCAAATTATGGTTAAACATTGTAGTCCAAATATTGAGCCTGATCATCACTTTTTCATTCATGACTTACTCGTGTTGGTATTACTGTGAATAATATTAATGTGAATGTTGGTATTACTGTGAATCAACTCAGGCCTACACACAGGCGTCATGCCCATGTAGGCTTATTTTCTTAGTTATAGCACTACTTTTAATTGTAAACTTCTGTTGTAAACCTTACCTTTTAATTATATTTGTTATGTTTATATTGCATTTATTTTTCTCTCAAAATCATGCACATTAGAATATGAAAGCTACTATTACTATTTTCCTGCATATTAAAAAGACTGTTATTTCTAACATACTATTTAGTTAAATATAGTTTGTCTATAACCGTTAGAAAGACAAAATTAAGTGAACATTTCAATATAAAAAATCTAAGATAAAATTACTTTCAAGTGGTGGTAAGATAGGACGAGGTTTGGATTTTTTCTCTGGACTGACAACAGGTCGGCCAAAGGTAGGTCGAGGTGTACCCCCAGAATCCTTCTCTAAGCAGCCGAGGGGCCCGCTCCCACTGCGTAAGAAGCTGCTGATTGACATCTTCTCCCCTTGTGTCCTTGATCATAACAAACTTAATTAACTTAGATAATGCAACAAGACTGTAAACATTATAGTAGATGATATACACAACAAATAGGATAGTGAGGTAAATTTGAAAGTAATATTAAATACCAATGTATCAATAAATAATGTTCATATAAAATAAATATACAATGTAAAAATTGCCAGTAAATTATTTATTTGACTTATGGCCGGCCATGCTATTCATAAATGTTATTTATTTATTATTAAAATGTTGGAAAGATTCCTCATCATATTGACCACAAAACTTCAGTTACTTAACGTATTTATACAAAATTTACAATGCCATTCCAAGTTCCAGATGGAATGGCTTAAATCCAATTTCTAGATTTAAGCATTACCACAATTTCTATTAAAACACAAGAATCTTTTAAGGTAAATAGAACTAAATTAATATTTGAACTTTCTTAAACTTTAAAGTTTCTTGTGTTTTTACTAAAGATATTAATGAATGTTTTTAAGACATTTAGTACGTAGGGACCCACTCTAGATGAGTTCAAAGGCTCTTTTATCTTACATAGAGCAAATCAAACAATAATGATAGCAGAGCTTAGTGAAATAGAGCTTTGTGGATGGTGTATGCCAGTGGTTCTCAACCGGTGGTACGCGTACCACCGGTGGTACGCGGGGACATTTCAGGTGGTACGCAGTCATATATTAATAATAACAATAAAAACTGTTACGATGCAACATTTCCGCGTTAAGAATACAATTCCTCCATCTGTGTTTTACATAGAATAGTGGCAGTTTGACGCTGACCTTGCCGCTACACAAACAACCCGAGTGACTCAATTCCTTCTCCCACTCCTCACCCCCCACCACTCATCACGATCATGACCATCCCACCCCGTCAGTTTTGTTTTGACAGTGGCATGAGCTGGTGTCACGTTCTTTCGTTACTTTCTCACCCAGTAGTTTCATTCTGATGCCAATGTTAGCTGTTTTTCGATTGTGTTCCATGAAGTGAAGTATAGTTTTAGTTTTTAGTATTAATTCAGCATAGTTTTTAGTGGACATAATGAAGCGATATTTGACTAACCCCTCCACCTCTAAGGACAGTCAAAAGAAGATTAAACCTCAGCCAAATCGTAAGTACGATGCAGCGTATTTACAGTTAGGATTTATAGTAAAACCTGGCACAGAAAATAACGATAATCCTATTCCACAATGTGTTGTATGTTCAGAAACACTTTCAAATCAGAGCATGAAGCCTTCCTTACTAAAGCGGCACCAGACTACTAAGCATCCCGATTTGGTTGACAAACCTATTGAATTTTTTCAAAGAAAATCTGAATTGTGTAAGAGAGAAAATCACTGCATGGAAAAATTTGTAAATATAGACAAAAAACTGGTCAAAGCATCGTACCTTGCCAGTTATAGAATAGCTAAAGAAGGGAAGCCTCATACACTTGGCGAAACACTTTTACTTCCGGTCGCTAAGGATATGGTCGAGGCAGTATTAGGCGAAAAGGCAGCAAAGGAAATCGAGAAAATTCCGTTGTCCAATGACACAGTAAAGAGGCGAATTGTTGAGATGTCTTCGAGTATTGAAGAACAGCTTTTACTTCAACTGCGCGAATGTAATTATTTTGCACTGCAAGTAGACGAAAGCACAGACATAGCAAATATGGCGCAGCTTCTCGTATTCATACGTTTTGATTATCAAAGTGAAGTAAAGGAAGAATTTTTATTTTGCAACCTCTTGAATCAAACACTAAAGCTGAGGACATATTTAATGTCATAAATGATTACATTATGAAAACGGGAATATCATGGTCTAAATGTGTTGGTTTGTGCACGGACGGAGCAAAAGCTATGTCGGGTCATTTCAGTGGATTAGGAGCAAGAATAAAAAAAGTTGCTCCAGAATGCCAAAGTACTCACTGCGTTATTCACCGAGAAGCTTTGGCTTCCAAGGGTATGGGTGCCAACCTTAAGTCTGTTTTAACGGATAGCGTGAAGGTCATTAATTTTATTAAGGCCAGGGCTCTTAATTCACGGCTTTTCTCTTTGATGTGTGAAGATATGGGTGCAAAATATCAAACTCTCCTCCTACATACCGAGGTTAGATGGTTGTCACGAGGCAAGGTCCTAACTCGTCTATTTGAACTGAGGTCAGAAGTCTTTAGGTTTTTAAGTGAACAAAATCATGACATGAAACACTTGTTCAATGATGATGAATGGCTATCACGATTGGCGTATTTGGCTGATATTTTTGATAGGCTTAATATCCTGAACATGGGACTTCAAGGGCCGAGTACAACAGCGTTCACTACCAACGATAAAATATCATCGTTCAAGAAAAAGTTGGTTCTGTTTCGCTCTCAAGCACAGGACAAGGATTTCTCTGCATTCCCTACTTTTGCTGAATTTTTGGAAGAAAATGATATGAAGTGACTGATGATATCACTAGTCATATTGAAGCCCTTCAAACGAGTTTTGATAAATATTTTAATCAAGATTTTTCTAAATATGAGTGGATTAGAAATCCATTTTCAGGGGAATTTCCTAGTCACTCAAAAGAGTGTTTCATCGACCTTACAAGTGACAGCTCAATGAAAGATTCGTTTAAAGAAAAATCTTTAATAGACTTTTGGATGGGGACAAAAACTGAATACCCATCAGTGTTCAAGCAAGCAATAATCTTTTTACTTCCATTTGTAACCTCGTATTTATGTGAATCGGGCTTTTCAGAACTGCTGTACATAAAAAATAAATACAGAAACCGCATTAGTGTTGAAGAGGACTTAAGAATCAAGTTGAGTTCAATCGACCCAGATATAGAAAATTTGGTCAAGGACAAACAACAACAACGTGCTCATTAGGATCTGTTTAAATTTAAATGACTGTGTTCAATGGACTAATTTGAGATTGTTTTTAATGTAAGATACATTTCATTTTGTATTAAGTAAATTCTATGTACATACATACAGTTGTAAAATGCATTTTTATTTTCCTAAACATGACCAAATGTAAATTATATATAATTATTTATAAAAATAAAAATATATATAAATATAAGGTGGTACGTCAAAATATCTGAAAATTTCAAGTGGTACTTGGTTACTTAACCCTTTGGACCCCAGCCGCCGATATACCGTCGGTAGATTTTACTACCTAAAAACCCCAGGCCGCCGATACATCGTCGGTAAAAATATTCCGAAAAATACCAGCCGACGGTATATCGTCGGTGAGATACTAGCGATTATAATTAGCTTTTTTGTGGTTTTTCTTTAAAACAATTAACGTGTATTATGTTCTGTACTTCATTGTGAATCCATATATTTTAATAGCGAAGCATTAATTTGACTCATGTCTGTATACTCAATAGGATACAAACAGCTGACAGTGTAACGCGCCAAACCACCAGCCACAGTTTGCCGCGCTGGGCAGTGTTACGTCAGCCGTCTGGCAAGCTGTGCTGTGCGAGGTTATGTTATTGTTTACGTGTTAGTTATTGTTGTATATTGTAAATATTATTTTCGTTACTTATAAGATAGGAAGGAAACGGTCCAGAACCGTTTGTATTGGCTGCAAGGAAGGGTGTCACGCCCAGTGCTTGGCTAAGCATATTTGCTCCAATAATTCACCAATCACCTTACAAGTAAATGAAAAAATGTAAATAGGCTGTAAATAATGTTTTTTTATCTTGTTATATAGTTCATCTTGTTACAACAACAATATAATGATTTGGTTCAAGTCAAATATCTACTTATTATTTTATATGGTATAGTTATGTAAAAAATGTAATTTTTCAGGTTCCGTATCAAAATGAAAAAAATGTATATAGCATAATTATTTTTTACTGTAGGAAGTTGAAATTTTGTACGCAGGTTGCCAATAATATTATAAACAAAATAGACATATTTTCCATGAATAAAATATTCTTCTTTTTTTTTTTAAATTCAAACATAAATTTTTTATTTAAATGTATATATTTCTACATGTACATTTATAAATATATATACATTTTCAGTAATAATGATGAAAATTATATTTTTTATTTGTAATCTATCTATTTCTGAACAATTTGGTACACAAAACATATTAATAGCTCAAACACTTATGATTATATAAATTTTTTTCATAAACGTTGCAAAAAGAGTGAAATTCCCCTGGGGTTTTTGGCATGTTCCATGTATAAATGGACTTAGTAAAAATTTTAACCAATCTAATTTTTGGGTCTGGGGTTCAAAGGGTTAAAGGTTGAGAACCCCTGGTGTATGCCATGTATTTGTTTTCTTTTGTTGCCACTTGACGAAAGGAGCTCGTTTTAGTGCTTAGCAAATGATGGTGGTAACTTTAACATATGTTAATATGAACTAAACATTGGTTTTATTTACAATACAATTCATATTTAGCAATGAGTGAGTGAGGTATTGGCATACATTTTAACTGTATATAAGTGTTTCAATGCGATTCAAGTTACAATTGAATTTATGGCTGTTAACCCTCAAACTTTCGGGCCATGGATATTCGTCAATGAAATGTGTTTCTATATTGGCGAACAACGAATATCCATTCTTCATACACAGCCGCAAACAACTGTTATTATAGTACACACATAATATGTTACGACTAAGTACTTGGTGTCTACTTTAGTTGCAGTTTACATTGATAGGCCATTTGTATGAGGAAAATAAATAAATAAATGTCAATGACACAATATATACAGCCAATCTGAACTGTCACTGACTGCAATTATGGTTCCTAGTACTTTTAGTTGTAATATGATTAGGTATTTTTATATTTGTGCTATTTTAAGCTTTTAATGATATTTATTTGTTGTAAAATGTAGCCATGACGAAAGAATCGTTTTAAGTTCTTATAATGAAATAACGGAGTTTGCAAAGGCTATATTGAAGCTTGCCGTTTAAGAATTTTTATTATTTTTGTTATGAACGAACCAAGTTTATACCATTATATATAAACCAAAATAAATACCCAACAACTATATTTATTTTATTGAGAATATTATTATGTACATTTTAATAAACTTTAGAACTCTGTAGTGGTTATGAAACATTTACAGCAAATTTTAAAAAGCTAATGTTTGTATGGTAGCATATTTTCATTGTTGTGTACTGAATGCAGTTTTTGTATAACACTTTTTATGCTTATTGTTATCAAATACATTATTTTTATATTTTCTGACAGTAGATGAAATTTAGAATATTTCGGCTAATATTTTGTAATTTATCATCACAATACTTTTTCCTAGAGGATAACTCCCCCTCGGGAAATGAAAACAAATTCCCAAATGTTACAAAAAGTTACTGTGAACAAAAAATTTATTTTGGGTTATGTTGTACATAATATATGATTGCCTACATATTTTTGAGCATATTGAAACAAAATATGCGTAAATTTGCAGTAAATAACTATTTTGTGTGAAATACACAAATAAGCCAAAAATTGCTTGTCATTTTAGGAAAATGAAACCGCCAGTTCGAGGGTTAATTGTAAGGTTGGTATAAGGTAGATGAACCCCTTGCCCCTTGTAGATGTTGCCCCTTTAAGATATGTATTTACCAGCCACTATTGACAGCTTATAACATTGTAATAAAGGGAATTAAAAGACCACCACTATCCTATATGTCAGTATAAACGAGTACAGAGTGCACAACATATTGGATAGTATCAAACACTAAGCTAGAATATAACAATGTTTTACTAAACTGATAGAAAATATAATTTACCTAATAGATATATCGCAGTCTCCGTAGATACCGGAGAGAGTGCGCCTTGACTCATCAAAACCTCCACGCCAGGCCTCTTCGTCCTTCATCAGTCTCTCTACGGCATCATCAGCAGACCGAAACTCGTCACTTGCAACGCTCATTTTGCTGCAATCGCTGAGTGGGTTTGAAGCCAAACTCAACTTACCATTTCTCATCTGGTACGAGAGTCTGCCATTGCTAAGAAATTCAAAAAATTTCATTAACTACAAGTCACATTTTGAGGCTCAGTATTACCAAAACTAGACAGGGCAGATTTTAGTCTTTAACATTTGTAATTCTAAACCTGTATATGAGGATAGGGCATCAGAAAACTTACCTAAGAAAACAAGTCTCTAGGTCCTATCTCTCCTGGCTTAGTGCCCTTTAACCTAACCTATAATTCTAAAGTTGATAATTTCAAAAAAATTATATTCTTATTCTAATATGAATTTCAAATATTATTGCGGTTACATATTATTATTATTATTATTATTAGTGCTCTACTATTTTATAACATACTGTATGTTGTTTATTTAAAGGATTATGAGTCTATTATCTCATTTATGTTGTGTTTCACATGAGCCTGTCGTTCATTCAAATTTCTCTAAGTTGTGGAACATAAATCAAATTACCATATAATTTTTCCCAATCTTACAGAAATGAATTACCATATACTTTCTCAAATTGGCCAGATCTACTCTGTTAAAAGTGCTTTCCTCCTATTAAAATTGACCTTATAGTTCATAACAGCTGATCTATTATTACAATTAGCAAATAACACTTGTTACGTTACAGTTACGTCTCATTATAACAAAATACAGAGTAACAACAATCAGTTAAAAATTGGCGACAAGATCGACGCTAGCGCTCTTAGCAGCGGGAGCAGAGATGCGCACATTTCTGCACTATTTACATCCACAGCTGTTATAAGTAAATGTCAAATAATCAGTATTTGGGGTGTACACGGTATTGGGGTGTAGGTGTATGCTACTACTATTAGGAGCGCTTACGTCGCACTAGCTTTACAGTGCTGCAGTGGGAGTTTCACTACTATAGTAATTTCTTTCTTGATGAAATAATTAATATAATTATCTCTCTATATCGTTTGAAAACTTCTTGGAAAAAAAAATTACTGGTTTTGAAATAATATTTTTTTAGTGCTAATGATAAATAAAAGAACAAAATGTATTGGAATTTTACATAACTCTAGACAAATGCTGGAACATAAGTAAGTTACAACTGCTCTAAGACCAAACCATTGAGACTAAGCAATGTTAATAAATCATAGAAGGTCCACAGTTGCAGCGGCTTGGCTTTGCAGTAGTTTGGCAACTTTTAACACAGCAAAACATTTTTTTTTTAAATTAAATTATTCCAATTTTGAAGTAAAACTACATTAAATTTGTTTTATTTTAATAATTTGGCTGGATGTATATAAAGAATGTTACACATTATCCATTTAGAGATACAACAAAATATTGGTTATTTAGAGATTACTTAGTCCAAATAAATGATTAATAAATATTGTTTATGTACAGTATTTTCAAAATGATGGGATTTTATGAAAAATAATAGTAATAATCACACATTACCACATAATTAATTATAATCATCATATTGGCCCTGGATTGGAAATAATATATAATTGAGAAATAAAATATATTACCTTGTTCAATCACTTTTATTTCATATACTACATGTTTCGATCCTTAGATCATCTTCAGGTGTATATTGCAACAAATCTTGAAGGCATCAATAAAAATTTAAATTAGTTAAAACTTATTAACCTGAAAATACATAAAATAATAAACTGATATTTTCAGTTTAATAAGTTTTAACTAATTTGAATTTTTATTGATGCCTTCAAGATTTGTTGCAATATACACCTGAAGATGATCTAAGGATCGAAACATGTAGTATATGAAATAAAAGTGATTGAACAAGGTAATATATTTTATTTCTCAATTATAATTAATTATATAAGTAGACACAATATATATTTAAAACATTAAGGTAGTTCAATGCTGGGACAAGATCTGACTGTCGAACTGTGAGTTGAACTTGAATGGAGTGACATGTGTTTAAAGATAAGACTGTTTGGAGGTGTGAACTCGACAAAACAGGCCCAAGGTTTGAAACAGAACAATATATACAAGTTTTGGAGTAGTCCCTATGTTAGCCTAAAAACGTGATGCATTAACAAACAGCCGCTTGATGCCAGTCCTAAAAACGCACGGAACACCCTGTAAGGTGATGTCGGTATTATGTTTAGTCTGAGCAATAACTAATGAAGGGGGTCACATTAGAATCCATGGGGAGCAGGGAAATCCAGGAAAAGTTGGGAGGGGTTTCAGGAACAGAGGGAGTCAAAACATGCTCAGCTAAGTTTGGGAGGAGGTAAGTTGCAATTTAACACCCAGTAGCCGAAATTGAGTAATTACAACATTAAATATTTACTTACAAACCTATTTCTATAATAGTATAAATTATATAACATTTGTTATTTCCCACTTCAAACATAATTTAGATAACATTTAAAAATCATTAAGCTATTTTAATCTAACACCATTATTAACTAGACTCAACAGTATTATTAACTATTAGAACTGAGTATACAGGATGTCTTAAAAGCCCCCCCCCCTATTAACTATTAGAACTGAGTATACAGGATGTCTTAAAAGCCCCCCCCCCTATTAACTATTAGAACAGAGTATACAGGATGCCTTAAAAGCCCCCCCCCCCCTATTAACTATTAGAACTGAGTATACAGGATGTCTTAAAAGCCCCCCCCCCCTACTAACTATTAGAACTGAGTATACAGGATGTCTTAAAAGCCCCCCCCCCTATTAACTATTAGAACTGAGTATACAGGATGTCTTAAAAGCCCCCCCCCCCTATTAACTATTAGAACTGAGTATACAGGATGTCTTAAAAGGCCCCCCCCCCTATTAACTTTCTTATGAATACAGATAAAGTGATTTACTTCTGGGAATGTTTATATGACCAACTAAGGAGTTTTTTTATGTATGCAAATTTTTTACACCCCCTCTCAAAAGGGGGTAGTTTGGGGGTAAGTCAAAATTTTTAAATAGGAACCCCTGTCAAATGACACATCATTTTAAAGGTAATATTAAAAGAAGAAGAATGGCGGAAATTAAAGGTCTCTAACATTAGTCTATCAAATTTGGTGGCAGTTTAAAGTTGGAATTATTTCATAAAACCCCCGCAGCTTATGTTACATTTAAAATTGTTGTAAGGCAGACAAAACATTCACCCACCAGTTAGTTTTGAGAACTAATTACACCTAATCGTAAAACAAGTTATTACAAGAATCAACAAACACCAAAACCCACAAATAACATAGCATTTATTTGGTTTTGGTTTGTCTGACCAAAGTCCAGTAGGGCAACCTGGGAATACCAGTGGTTCCTTCCTTATCTCTTATTAGGTTACTAGTTAGTACGTGTAACACTTTCAGTTCAGTTACTGTGTTAAATTTCTTTTTATTCGTATTTAATAAAAATGGCTCGGTCAAATGAAGATAAAGTAGAGATGATATTGTTCTATGGGGAAGCTAGGAGAAATGTTCATGAAGCAGTTCGTTTATTTAATGCTGCCTATCCGGATAGAACAGTAGACAGGGCATACATTAGACGTTTAGTAAACAAATTCTCAACAAACTTTAGTGTCAAAGATGCACCACGATCAGGGCGCCCTGCCATTACGACAGAAGAGATCCAAATTCAAGTTTTAGCAAATTATGCTGCAAACCCACATGAATCTCTGCGGTCCACTGCCCTTGATGTTGGAATTTCAAAAGATACTGTTCATAAAGTGTTAAAGCTTCACAAGTTCCACCCGTACAAAGTACAGTTAAATCAAGAATTAAATGAAGACGACCCTGACCGAAGACTTCAGTTTTGTGAGCAAATGTTGCAGAAGATTGAAGAGAATAATAATTTAATATCACAGATATGTTTTAGTGATGAAGCATCATTCTCTTTGCATGGGACAGTCAATCGGCACAACTGCCGTTATTGGGCAAACAGTAACCCCCACTGGATGGTTGAAGACCATACGCAACAGCCACAAAAATTAAATGTATGGGCTGGAATTTCGGGAAACTCCAGTTTAGTAAAGTACGTAAAAGTAAAGTTTACGACATAAAGCCCACAAACCTCGATGAATTAAGGACAAGAATCGAAGAGGCCTGCCACCTTATCACGCCTGAAATCTTACAAAATGTGAGAGGTGGTTATCAATCTAGGCTTTTTTACTGTCAAGAAGTTCATGGCAGCCATTTCGAGCATCTCATCTGAGTGAAATTGAGGTGAGAGTTCAGCATTTTTCCCGTTCTAAAATTACTTAGGGGGTTTTTTAAAATAATTCCAACTTTAAACTGCCACCAAATTTGATAGACTAATGTTAGAGACCTCTAGTTTCCGCCATTCTTCTTCTTTTAATATTACCTTTAAAATGATGTGTCATTTGATAGTGGTTCTTATTTAAAAATTTTGACTTACCCCCAAACTACCCCCTTTTGAGAGGGGGTGTAAAAAATTTGCATACATAAAAAAACTCCTTAGTTGGTCATATAAACATTCCCAGAAGTAAATCACTTTATCTGTATTCATAAGAAAGTTAATAGGGGGGGTGGGACTTTTAAGACACCCTGTATATAAATAACACCATATGAATGTGCCGTGGTACCTCGGCTTACTGTTTGGAATAAATTGAGGATGAATAAACAACTGTTACAAGCCAATTAAAGTGTGAAACAAAATTATGAGCACTGGATATAACCTAAGCATTTAAACTGCAGTCAGCTTTGTTGCAAATAAACTGAGTTTAAATTACATTAATTTTTTCTTTATCCTATTGCTTTCCTTTTTCCTACCATCCTAACCATTTATAAGTACCCAAAGCAAATATTTTAACTTATTCTGAAGATTCCATTTTCATGATATGTAGATAATATTTGGAGATTTCCAATGCTTTGAGTGTTTAAGAAACAAACACAACGTTTTGACAGGTATAACAAACTCCTGTTGTCTTCAGGTGTACTTACTTACTAACTCAGCCTACATCTAAAACATTTTTTCCCCCTTAACTCATACTAAATCAGAAAAGACTTAATACTACATGCTAGATACTAAAGTTTACTGTTGAAAGTCAAAAATTCTTAAAAAGCTATTACACATAAACATAATTATACAAAATATAATACACAATATGAAATACAAGAGAAATGCAAACTATAAAATCAATATAACTCAGAGCAAGTTATTGAATAGTCCAAATACTCAATGACATACAAAAATAAATGCAAAATATGATAAAAATCAACAGAGAATAGATCAGGTTATTAAACAAACAAAATATTCAATGAGACACAAAATAAATGCAAAAATATGACAAAATTTAACAAAACATAGAGCAGGTTATTAAATAGACAAAATATTCAACTTATCCAACTACCTTCCAATTCCACTGAGGTGGGGGGGAAGGAGTCCTCGCACCTCTACACTCACGAGATCAACTCACCACGACCGTGATTCAAAGACAAACTGAATCCTTGCTGTAAGCCAATCCATGACGAGTGGTGGGGGGTAGCTACCTCCAAGCGATGCCTAGGTGGACTGTGCAAGGTGATTGGGGGAGGGGGTGCTGTAATCGTGCCTTTGTTTTTGAACAATTCTGTTGTGTTTGAAAGTATGTTTTTGTTTGATATTTCCTCATGACGAGCCTCCAAGCTAGTGTTCTGGGGGGATAAGATAAAAAAACTCCCCCCAAGCGGATCTACGGGCACGGGCCTGATTGATGTTGGTGTGTAAAATGTTCATGACCAACTAAGGTCCTACATTTATTGTTGTTGTTGGTCCAGGACATAACTCCAAGCTAGAATCCCAGGTACAAGGCAAATGATACTCCCTCCTAGCGGACTAGCGTCTCAGTTTCATTGGGTAAGGTGTATGTGTGGGGACCGGTCTTGTTGTATGTGGTTTTTTATTGTTGTTTATTAAAGTTTAAATAAAACTTTAACAGAGGCAACCAAACTGTCTTACCTCTATGCTACTTTGGCTAATTGGATCTTGATTCAACTTAATTAAAGTCCCTTCTATAAACTTTCTTCTATAGTAGTGTGGTTCATGGTGTAATATTTTTGCCTCATTCCATAACAACTTGTGTTCACTCTCCCATGCATGTTTAGCTAATTTAGAATGTTGTGTTTCACCATTTTTTGTATTGTTTTTGTGTTCATTTATACACACAGAAAGTGGGCGTTTAGTTTCTCCTATGTATTCCCTATCACATTCACACTTTATAATGTAGATCAATTTTTGGAGGCTTGGTCTTCATTGTATGGTTTTATCTTACAAAAATACTGTCTTAATGTGTTTTGTGTTCTAAACGCTGTTTTTATGTTATATTTACGGGCAATCCTCCTTATTTTCTCGGATACTTTGTGAATGTAAGGTATGATAATATATATGCTGCTGGTTTGTCTTCTTTTTGTTTTTGTGCTATGTTAGGTGTGCGTGTTTTACATTTATTTTTAATCTTTGACGTGAAACCATTATTTTTTAAATCGAGTATTATGTTTTCAAATTTGTTACTTAGATCTGTTTTATCTTTACACACAGTTTTAGCTCAGTCAAAGAGAAAGTAGGCTACTCTTTCTTTAACAGATTGACTGTGGTTGGACTTAAAGTTTAAGTATCTTCCTGTGTGGGTCTATTTTCTATAAACTTTAGTATTTATGGTGTTCCCTTCCCTGTTCACAGTTACGTCCAAAAATGTGAGTTGTTTATTATTTTCCTTCTCTATTGTTAGTTTTATAGTTGGGGATATGTTGTTTAAGTGTTCTTTGAAATTATCTAGTTTCGGTTCCCCATGACACCAGATGACAAAAGTATCATCCACATACCGAAGCCACACCTTCGGGCTAAAAACTGCAGAAACAATTGCTTTCTGCTCGAAAGCATTGCATTGTTCTCCATGAAAATGTTGGCAAATTTTGAAAAAGTATGGCGATGGAGAACATATATCGCCATACTTTCATCTTAGCAATATATGTGACAATTTAATGTAATTTGTTTCAGTGCACAGATGTAAGAGTTCCATAATTATGTCAACAGGTAGGTTAGTTGTTTATTTTAATGTGGGATCATGTGTTAACCTGGTTTCAATGATGTTGAGTGTTTCTTTAACTGGTATGTTTGTGAACAAGCTCTATACTCAAAACTCACTAATATGTCATCATCTGATACCTGCATGTCTCTTGTTATTTCTACAAAGTGTTTGGTGTTTGTAAAGTGCGTGTTTGTGTTGCCAGACAGTGGCTTTAGTATGGGCAGGAGATAATTACAAAGTTCTCGTGTTGGGGAATTTTTAGAACTTACAATGGGTCTTAAAGGAACTTTCTGTTTGTTTATATTTGGTAGCCCATACATGTCTGGTGTTTTCCACTGCCAACTTGACTTGACCAGTCGGTTGCCTCGTTGCCCATCCGATATTAATCATGTTGACGTAGTGTACAAGATTGTGAGACCGGAAACTAAACAACATAGCTCCAAAAATGAAAACAGTATTGAGGCAGCGCACATCTTGATTAGCAAATGGAGGAGTTTGTGGAGCGGCATTCCACCAGATTTAACTTTACTCAACCATTTCATGCAGTTATCAGTCAGATAGTGAAGGAGAAACAAAAAGGATCATTTAACAAGTAACAATTACCTTCTATATGATGGATACTCAACAATTATAAAATAAACAATGCCTCACCTGCCAGCTGATTTTCTAAGGAAGGAGTCTCTTGGTGGTGCAATATTTTGTTCACTTAGTGGTTTTTTGTTTGAGTTGATTGAGCATTCTTTTAGTGGTGTTTGATCTGAAAAATAAAATTGTTTGGAATTTTAATATGAAAACAACATCTTATGAATCAACTTTTTGTGAAATAGTCTTCTCAAAAACTAAAGGTCTTCTCAAAAATAGCCTCTTAGGCTTGCAATTTAACAAAGTTCTGCTGCTCCAACTGCAAGTGAATTGAATTTCTTGTTTACTTAAAAATTGGTATAATCGTGGAAAAGTTTTATGACGTTTGTAGGTAGTTTGTTACAAGATTTACATTATCAATGTCTAACATCAATTCATTTATTTTATTTGAGCAACTTCACATTATTATGGAAACACTGTGTACTTAAATATAAAACTTATACATCCACAATAAACAGTTTTAAATCAAGTAAACTTCTTTAAGATACAGAAAAGTAGTATAGATAGTATTATGCATATAGAACAGATGAGTCAGACTGTAATTTCACAGCCTAATAATTATGACGCGATAAAAGTTTTAATTTACTGATTGATACCCATAAATATTACCAAATTAATTATAGCCCCCAATTAATCAATAACTGGAGTTCTAACTGAAGCTAGCAGCTGACAGAACGACGTTTGTCTCATTCATAAAACATCTCCAAAGTAACAGACAACCATGTTGTTTTGTCAGTTTATTACGCCTTTGAAACGCCATCCCATCAATACTGGTTAAAACTATGTACTTAATATAAACAATATCTTGCATCTAATTTATTTAACAAAAATGTTATTAGGAAATTTTCACCGTCCTCTAAGCTGACCTAACTGTAAATTATTCATGGTTTAGCCTCCATGAAAATTCAGTAGGCCTAATAATATTCAACCATTTAAGATCAAAACTACCCACTCCTGACTCACTAGGGAATTCTTTAGCAGTGTTGTTTTTGCTGTTGGTAGAATTGTCCGACCCATAGCCATAAAGTGAGCCGTAATCAATGCTGCCACTTGACCGCACATCACTTCTGTTTTCCTTGTTCGCCTCTCGTTTGGCGGACGAGATCTTCTCTTTCATACGGTTGCACAAAACATCACTAATATCAAGCTCTCCATCTTCTGTAAAAAAGAAATGTTTCTAACATTTAACGAGTCTAATGTAACATTTAAGAAATATGCCGGTTGTAAGCACATTACATGTAACATTTGTATTCTGCACTGTTTTTACATAATATCATTACTATTATACTACCTACGGTTAAACAGTAAAAAGTGATTGATTGCTTACATAGGGTGTTGTATAATATATTTAACATGTATTTGCCAAGAAAATACCAAATTTTTACCTTGCATATTGCTTGGCTTTTAATGTATCAGATTTCACTCTCCATCTCATTAAACCGGACAGTCCAGGTTCTATTATGGTGTATTTTTAACCACTATGTTAACTTAGTGGCAATAATTTAAAATATGAATATAAACCTTGTAATCAATATAAAACGACTAACAAACATTATTCCAACATAAAAAATCAAGTTCTAGTTCACAATTCAAATCTAGTTAATAAACATTTACAAGGAAGAACGAACCTCGGTAATGAAACTGCTGTGCCTAAACTAAAAACTCACTTATCTGACTGGTGTCGAGATTTAGCTCTTTGGCAAGACGCAAGCTAAAATCAAGCTTTTCTGCTTCATCAATCTTCATTAAGGGTTTATCTTTCACACCTAGAAAATAACAAACAATAAACTATACATAAACTAAAAATAATACTGTCAAAGTAAGTGTTAAACATTTGTTACTTACTACTTGATTAATATTTATGTCATTATAGCATGACATAAACTTAGAAAATGCATAAAAACAAAAACACGAGACCAAAACTACAACAATGTTTTCCCTTTATAACAGTAAAATTATTTTAATCAATTAAAAACCAAAAGTGCAAAATCATTACAAAGAAATCAGGATAACCAAGAGTGTAAATATACAATAAATTACAGTAAATTTACTCAAAACATACTTTAGGCTTAAAAATAAAATATCAAACATATGCCTTTCATCCAAAAATAATCTTATAATTGGTTATAATCAGAAAAAATATCAAATATTTTTGTTTAGCCTACCAGATTCTGCTTAAAGCTAAAAGTAAATTTTTACTTTTAACTTTTATCAAAAATTTTCTGCCATTGATTGATTTATATATTTATTTATTTTATTTTTTATTTATTGTATTATACATCACATTACAGTCTGTTTTTAATCATAGACCCAGTGACTTGTCCATACATACATTTACACACAACAAAAAGTTAACAGAAAAATTCATTAAGGGAATAATATGCTTTTTGCAGAAGCCATTGTTTCAGTTCCTTCTTAAAAGTTGAGAGAGTAGTTATGTTTTGGAAGGTATCAGGCAACCTATTAAAAATCTTAGGCCCCAAATAATAAGGAGAATCTTCATACTTGGACAGTCTATGTTGATTTGTTGGTAAACTATTTTTGTACCTTGTATAATGTTCATGAGTATCTTTCTGAGATAAAAAATAGTTTTTATTTTTGAAAGTAAAACAGGCCAATTCCAAGATGTATAGAGAATATAGGGTAAGGATGTTCAAGTCTCTAAATAATGCTCTACAGGGGTAATTAATTGGTTTGTCAGCAAGTATGCGGACAACACGTTTCTGTAATAAAAATATCCGGTCAGTGCCAGTTGAGTTACCCCATACAAGAATGCCATATTTTAATAATGAAAAAAAATAAGCATAATATACCATTGTCTGTACATCCTTAGACGTAACCTTTTTAATCATTCTAATGGAGAAGCAAGCAGAGTTTAATTTTTTCCCAAGTTCATCTAAATGGTCTTTCCAGTTAAGATGTTGATCTATAGTGATGCCAAGAAATTTTACACTATTATGGCTATTTACTACTGCACTATTTATGACTAAATCAAAATTCTCTTTTTGAAAATAATTTGATTGAAACGTTAAAAATTGAGTTTTTGCTATGTTCAATGATAAACCATTAGAGTTAAACCAGTCAGTAAAAAGTGGCACTTGTGATAGTATAGAACAGCTCAGTATATCATAATCAGGTTCTTCAAACAATACAGTAGTATCATCAGCGTACTGAATAAGATCCAAGTCCAGCAATTTAAATAGATCATTAACATAAATTATAAATAGGACCGGTCCTAGGATTGACCCTTGAGGGACGCCAACTGAAACTTCTTCCCAATCTGATGAGTTATAAATATCATTGGCATTGACCACAGTTTTTTGTTTTCTCTGAGCCAAGTAAGATTCAAACCAGTTTAAGGAAGCATTACCTATACCATAATGTTTTAATTTTTGAATCAAAATTTCATGTATGACACAGTCAAAAGCCTTGGACAGGTCGAAGAACACCCCACAGATGCGCCGCGACCTATCCAAGGCCACAAGAACTATGTCAACAAATTTAGCTATTGCTGTTTCTGTTGAGAAACCTCCCAGGTGGGTCAATATTGGGAAACTGTTCTAGAGATGCAATGGAGGTATCCGAGAAATTCTCTGTTGATATTTAGTAAAACTTTCAATATTGACCCACCTGCCCACCCATACAAGTGCATACACGTACAGTGGTATTGAGTGGTATACTTCTTTTATTAATTGTGAAAAGACAACACTTAGCAATCTTTAGTACTTAAAAACTAAATTGATTTTGATCTAGTAGATCTAAATCAATTGACTATTATCTAGAGAAATCCAGGACCTTTTCTATTAATTTGCTACCACTACTTTGGTTAGGTTATGTTGGGTTTGTTTAGGTTTTGTTAGGTTTGGTTATGTTATGTTAGGTTTGGTTAGCTTAACCTAAGTTATGGTTATGGTAGAGAACTAACGGAACAGTTCTGAAATCCATTTTGTTATTAAATAATTAAATGATAACTTTTATGTTCTTTGATTGGCTGTTAGACACAGTCTTATTACCAAAAGCTGTTACTCAATATAATATTCTCATAAATATAAATGAACAAATAATGTAGCATAACTCACAATTTAATTCTTCAGGAGTCAGAATCCCCAAAGAAGAAGTGGCACTGGACACACTATATCTGTCTTCATCATAACTTCTTTGATCATTTGCTAATCTCAGTTCAGACTCAGTGCTTGATAGCTTTTCAGGTAAATCATTGGAATAGTGACTCTGTAACTTTGGCACATCATATATTGTGCTACCAATCATATTAACTTGTGATTCTGTTTTATACTTGCTTAGTCCGTGTGTATCTTTTTGTAAAAATTTCTCCTGCCTTTTCGCTGGAGCTTGGGGAACAAGAAACTCAAAATCTTCTTTTGAACTAGTAGGCCCGTTCATACTGTTAGCTAGATTATTTTTTGACAAATTGACTCCTGAATCAGAAGGTTGAAAAATATATTGAAAATTGTTTTCGGGTCTGTAATTTTGAAGTCCAGATAATCCTGAAACAGTTATAGAAGAATTTCCTCTGTATAATCTAGTTTTTATTTCAGTCATTTCTTTATTAGCTTGATCCCTTACTTCATTTGCAGTTTTGTAAGCATCAGCTACAGAGGATATTTTTCTTTGGCTGTCATTCCTGAAACAGTCAACGAATTACTTAATATGAGTAATATTAAAAGCACATACATCAAAATTACATTTGCTACCAAAAACATAAAGTAATTTTATGAAGGCCAAAAAAATAATCTGACCTCAGCTACAAACAACCTCTCTCATTCTTCTCTGCCAAAGTGTGTATTAAGCGAGTTTGGTTGAAAATTATTTTTGAAATGTTGTTGAATAAAAGTGTTTGATATTTATAAGTAATAAATGTGAAGAGAACATTTTTTTTAAATCTTTATCGAGATATGGCTACCTAAAGTTGATCATTTTGTCTTTTTAGGTACATAACTCATTAACAAAATGTAAGATAAATTTTACTAAAATTTTGAGAATACAGAGTAAAAAAGGTACTAACTGACCTAACGAAAGTAAAACTTGAAAAAAATGTACACTAAGTGTAATTAATTAGTTTTCTGTAATTAACATCCGTAAACATTTCTTTTCAAATTTGATCAACATTATCTTTGGCTGAAAGAGTAGATCAATAATATATCAATCTTAATTGCAATAGTTCACTCTAAATGAGAGAGTTATATAATTTTGCACAATTTGTGCAGTAGGGGCACGTGAAATGAAATGAAAATTATTATCTTTATTAGGCGGAGTTAGGACTTAAGTCCTCTCTTCCACTCAACCTTAAATTGTGAGGAGAGTTGTGAGTGTAGTGAGAAGGTCCTTTGTTATTTATAGTGACAGTTGCACAAAACAAGGTTTGAAGGATACTTAAGCATGCCACAGTAATTTTATGCATGTCCATTACACCTAGATCTGGGTCTATAACATAGTGTTTACGTCTATGTAATGATCTGTTCATTCAATTAATACTATTTTAGGTTAGATCAAAGGACACTAGGCCCGTAATTAATATATTTCTATTATATATCTATACCTATAAAAGGCAAAGCCCTCACTGACTGACTGACTCACTCACTCATCACTAATTCTCCAACTTCCCATGTAGGTAGAGAGCTGAAATTTTGTACACTGTTTCTTTAGAACTTAAATAGGACAACTAAAGTATTTTCATCTAGATAAAGTACTCCTAAGGGGTATAAAGCACTCTTAAAAGATTGGTCCATAAGGATAACATTGGGTTGATTTTAGTAAATTAATAACAGCTGTTTTGTAAATAAATAAACATGTCTATTTTGAATGTTTGACATTATACTATTTAATATTTTACTATGAGTTTAATCTTCAGCTGTTAAACAAATATAAATGAAATGAACACGCTTGAAATAGGCTATATAGGTGGCAAAGCAATTAGTGTGAGTGAGATACTGTACCGAAATGTAATATTGTAATTTTACGTTATATAGTTAATATACAGATTTTTGTATTGAATAGTTACATGCCGAGGCCAAAGGCCGAGGTGTATCGAGCGCAGCGAGCATTGGGGTTGGCATGCGACGCATGCAGGGGTGTCCCCTAGTATTAGTATAAAGAAGAGATGTGACATCAGCATACTTACCTTGAAAGACAAGTCTACTAACACCTCAATGGTAGTAAACAAATACCCGTACAATAGAATAACATGTTGCACAAATTTTTTATGCCACTGGCACTTTCTTCAGGTCTCTTTCTCTTTCTACTCACCTGAAGAAAGTGCCAGTGGCACAGAAAATTTGTGCATAGGGTCAGTGTTATTCTATTGTATTTGTTTACTACCACAGATGTGTTAGTGGACTTGTGTGGCAATTTTTTCAAGTATCTTTCTCTTTCTACTCACCTGAAGAAAGTGCTAATGGCACATAACATTTGTGCAACAAGTTATTCTATTATATTTATTTACTACTACTCTGGTGTTAGTGGATTTGTCTTCAAGGTAAGTTTGCTAATGTCCTCTCTCTCCTAATATATCAATTAATACTATAGAATTTAGTATTAGTGGAATTTCTTATGAATATATATTAGTAACACCTTCATCAATAATAAATAAAGTAAAAAAAATGTGTATTGCTAACAAACTCTGCCTCAACATTACAAACCATTCTAATTATTTTTCAAATAAGCCAAAAATATTATTAGTTATAAAACCATTGAAATGTTAAGGATTTTTATTGGATAGTAATTTTGATTGGCAGAGTAATACTAACAATGTCATGACAAATTAATCAAGGAATTTGTTGTTTAAAATGACTAAAAAACAATGTCAGTCACGATTTTCTGGTATTAGTTTACTATGACTACATTCATAGTCGATTGAGCTACAACACACATTTATGAGGTCAATCTTTTAACATTAAGAAATTATTTATCATTCAAAAAAAAAGCATTACGGTACGATTAATCTGTGGAGTAACGCAGACTACACATTGCGAGCCATTATTTATGAAGTTAAATATTATATCACTTCCATCACTGATATTGTACAAGTCACTACTTAACATCAAAAACCATATTCAACTATATTAAAAAACTTCAATGTGCATTCAAATGACAGCCGAAACAATAATAAATTAGAAACCAAACAAAACAATATAAGTGCCGTCACAGATCTTTAACTACATAAATACGAAATTATTATACAACCCGTTGACAACTTGTTTACAACATGTATATTATAAAAATTTAAAATCAAGATTAGGGAAAATATTAACAGAAAACTTTTGATAAGAAATGTATGAATTATATTAATTAATCAAGAAAAAATCCTTCAGTACTGTAATTTTTAATATTACTGTATTTTTCTTTATATATTTTTTTCGTGCTATACAATATTATACATCAATATATGTCATTAAAGTATTATTATTATTATATCCTTATTATTATTATTATTACAGTTACATGTATTTTGTTAACTGTTATAATATTTAATAACTTAGTGACTTAATCTAGTAAAGTCCATATGAATTTTGAATTTACTCACATACTGATTAAAGGAGGAGATAACCTTTTTGGCTCGTTCACGTCCTGTTCTGGGTCATCAGTTAGGTTCAATTTAGTCTTGAAATCTACATCCAATTCATCCTCTTTTTTCCTTAAAAAAAGAGATTCATTAATATCAAGTATACAAGTAAACTATACTTTATTGGATACTGTAATACCAGAAGGAAATTACCATTAATGGTAAGTAAGTTAACATTTAGACTAATCACTTTTTATTGATATCAACTTAAACTGTTTTGTTCAGTAAATAATAAATAACTGACTTGGAACTGAACCAATGAAGACAATTATAGCAGAAATACATAGATTAATACCACCGTATGTTAATATAACAGTCATTATTCCTCTTCAAACACATGTTTAGGGTGATAGATGGGCCAAGGGTGAGGAATAATGTTTACAAAACATTGTTGCCTTGGATACCAGCACGTAACAACCCTTTGTTTGTAGCTATGGCTTTATATAACCACACCAAACAAAAACATTAAAGGAATTAATGAATAATTGTTTGATAAAAATTATCATCTTAGTAACTTATGGTTATAATACAATTTTTTATTATTTTTAAATAAGAATGGTCATTACTAGTCGAATATAGAAATATTTACATGTATTCCTCATATGCTGAGGTTAGATTAAAAAAAAGTCAGTTTTAAATATTTCCTTAGGTACATAGAAGTAAAAACATACCGGGAGGTCCATTAAAAATTTGCTTGACAGGTTTGGACAGTTGTCCTATAACAACCTTTGTTGCATAAGTTAAAAATACCACTGGCGTAAATAGACTAAAAAATAAATAAACAATAATAATAGGCTTCTATAGAGAAAATAGTAAGTTTATGACTACTGTCAGTGCAGAAATTATATGCACCCAAGTTTGAAGGCCATTTTCTAAGAAACTAAGAGGCCTATGAAAACTCCAATAATACTGTTGTTTTCTTTGTTTAAATGTGCGTTATGACATACGAATTTCAAAATTGCATTGTAAGTTCTAAATAATTTTTATCTTAGAACAAAAAAATTACCAGAATTTTAACATCAAATTTACACGGTTATTACTCGAAAACCCGTTCATGTAGTGCATTTATATTTTAATATGTGGTTGATAGGAATGTTTCCTATACATTTTAGAATGTTATGTTTTCAAGAAAAAAAATTCTTTTCAACTACATGAAACATTG